>KN885422.1:14347-25840 GCA_000934455.1 Apostichopus parvimensis | reverse complement strand
TTTTGTGATACCGATGTGAATGCATCTGGCAACAGCAGATTGAATGATGCCATCACCGAAATTCAGTGGAAAATGTTTTTTTTGTTTTGTTTTTTGTGTGTTTCTTTGTAATATTAAACTCAATTATTCATAGAGGAAAAAAGTATTCCTACTAAATAGCATTGCATTTTGATGAACTTTTATTAATATAAAGAGAACCTCCACAGGTAAACAAACATTCCAAATGTATCAAGTTTCATCAAAGGAAAAATTACAAAAAAATTTATAATTTGACAATCATTTGCCCTTGTGTATATCACAAACCAACTACTGGGGATCTACTCATTGGATTTGATTACCTGAGGGGTTTAGCCAGTCTTCAATCAACCATATCTTGAGTCAGGGACAAAGATATTGAGATGAGGCTTTCAACTAGCAGTGTACAATATATTAGTCCTGTCCATGTAAAGTGTCACCACATTTGTCTGCTACTGAAATACCTCATTTTTAATAACGTCGTGCCCGAGAATCCAGTTGAAACGAGAACAGACGTATCGTGGAACCCGACGGTTTCTCGAGAGGACCGATTTTCGCAGTTGAATTATGCTACAGATTTTTGTTTCTCCCTATTCTGACAGGAATTGACTACAAATTGCAGGTGTTGCAGGGTCAGTTTGAGACGCTCATCTTCAACAGGAAGGTCAACAGAGTTAGAAAACTTGGATTTTCGGACATCATCAACCCCGGTTAGTTTTCTCGTTTTGTCCCATAACTTGCATGTATGACAGTAATCTTAAAAAAGATGATATTTAAAAAGTGTTGGACCTTGTCTTGCAAAACAAAATGTGCATTTCCCATACAGATATGTGGTATAAGTATATTGCCAGTGTGGGATTTTGGTAATCATTTCACTTTTGTTAAGTCAAATTCCTGTCTCTTTTAAACAAGTGATGACGACTGTACCATTGCTTTTTTGCAGATGACCAAAGGAATGACCTTTATGTTATTCTGGATTCGGCCAAGCTTGACCTCAGTAACAGGAAACCCGTGCAAATCACAGTCTGTGCTGTGGATGGTACAGGACAGGTCTTGGTACGTATCCTGCACGGAGGGTATTTATGTACTTTCATGTGAAAACTTTGGCGGCTCATCAATCAAAGTGGCTGGGTTATGTAGTCTAGTTATTAAAAAGCATCATTTAAAAGGATTGTCTGGTGGCCCAAAGAAGTTACCTTAAAAAATGATAAATAATTTTCGAAACATGTTGTCAAAGTATGAGAACGCTAATGTTGTGTTTGACAGAGAAACGATTTTTTAATCGTTAAGGATGGACATTTCCAATATGATGGTTAGAAAGAGAAAACTACTAACTACAAGAACAATGTATCAAAATCTTCCACCAGACAATTCCTTTAAGTCAGGGCTGCAGAAGGAAAAAAAAACCCCAAAAACCAAAACAGAATAAATATGCCATTTCTGGCTTCAATTAACATGTTCATTTAAAATATATTTCAATAGCAGGTTTTCAAGTGTTGTTTTAATTTTTAATCTTGTGATTCCCTCTGATTTATATGAAGCTGAAAGAACTAGAATTAGTAGAAGTTGTGAAAGAACTGATGACTGAATGAAGTCTGAACGGAAGAGTTGATTTTGTCATCATTTTAGCCTATTCAGGGACATTACAGATTAATAGCATAGCTTTAAAGGTGTCCAAGCCAACAAAGATGTCATAGTGTCGCTCCAATTCAGGAACGTTTAAGGCTTAATTTTGATTTTTGGTGGTGTTCCGGGACACGACGACAACCTGCCCAAAACAAGCAAATAGTTGGTTTGTAACGATGATTTATTTGTGGTTCTTGAGTGATTATTCTTTAATAGCTGTTAATGACAGAGGTAGGTTGCTCTTGGCCATCTGTTATACAGAACGAGACTAAACCCATTGCTGTTATAGATGGCACACTTCACTATCATATGTTCACTTTCCAACATAGCATCAAAATTATGATTGCTTACCATTTTGGAAGGTCTTGTGACTCAAACACCCCTGAAAAGGGAAAAACAAATTTGTGAATATGTTTGGCTTCCCCAGCTTGTTGACAGATTTTGCAAAATTGCCCTTTAGAAGGCGATCACATGCAATCATATTTTTCAGATGATTACAATGCGCCTGCAGATTGCCAAGTCCGAGTTTTTGAAACACAAAACTCGGGTCGACAAGGTCGAATGACTTATTAATTGCATCAAAACATGGTGACTGATTTTTTATGGAAGGCCATTTGTTCTAGTGCCCAACATTTTGTTAAGTTGAAAATGTCATATGATTTCATTTCTTTAAAAGCTAAAGACAGTATGATACTCATGTGATGTGTTTGCCATTTTGTTTTTGGGGCAATGCAGAAATGCATCTGCCATGCAGACAGCGCCTCGTTCGATGGAAATTATGAATCGTTCATAGCGAACAGTAGCACCGTCATGAAATGGAATGAGAACATCAAGTTCCGAATGCCAGCGACTGCTTTCTCGGAAAAGGAAAATATGCACATCAGATTTGAAATCAGGACAGTATGTAAGTATTCACCAGCTGGTTTTTAGAACTGAAAGGGTTGACCTTGGTGATGTAGCTATTTACCCGGCAGAACGTTTAGTTTCCAAGAGCAGCTCTGTTACCGTGGTGACGGTATCGTCATCGGCGTTTCGATAGAGACTTATCGGAAGATACACACATGTGCGACCTCGACGGTAGGGAAGTTAACAGATCTAACAATAGAAAGCCAAAAACACAGCTGATCAATAAAACAAAAGTTTCATACCCAGCCTCCATGGCTCTTTTGGAATGCTATTTAAAAATGTCACTCAGCCAGATTATACAGTCTGGAACCTGTGAGTTGTTTTGAAGAGTTGGGAGCATGAATCGGATGGGTTGAGAAAGTAACAGATGGAACAATAGAAAAGCCAAAATCACAGCTGATCAATAAAACAAACTTTCATACCAGACTCCATGGCAGTGTTGAATTACTACCAATACATCACTGAAACAGTGGTTACCATTACTGTATTCACATTTTCTGCTCACTTTAGGAATGCTATTTAAAAATCATCACTCGGCAAGATTATACAGTCTGGACGTCTCGGTTGGTCTTATTAAGAGTTGGAGCATAAATCTGTTGTACAAACGATATGCTGTGATATTAGATTGCTGATTTCTGGTAATGAGACTAGGGCATTATAATTTTAAGGGTAAAAAAAAAAGGTCTGGTCTTGTACGGCGTACTGGTGTGAGCTTGGATCTTTTGTCTTTTCCAGCACATAAAGCCAAGAAGCTTTACGCCATCGCCTTCATCAGACTGACGAAAGATGACGATACGACTGTGGAAAATGGAGAACACAGTCTCTTCGTTTACAAGGTCAGTGAAAATTCTGAGAGACGGTAGTGTATATAGTGTCTCGCATTAAGGAATTCATTGCAATGTGTCTGCAGTTCTGGCCGGTTTTTGAGTAATACTTTATAATCAGTTGGAGATCAAATGTCTCTGTTGGCATCATCTTCAGTCCCTCTTACCCGAGTGGCCCCCCCCACCCAATAGACCTAAATATATATGTTTTATTGGGATGAAATTTTATCTAGTCAATCTACTCTCTTGTCACATTGTTGCGATAATTATTCCTCACTTCTGTGGACACAAGTTTTCACTTTATTTTCAGTTTTCTAGAGGTCCGACTGCTGTAGTGGCCCGAGCAGATGGTTGTTAGTCCTATTTTAATGAACTGCTCTTTGTTTGCCAATGTACACTTTGTCAACGGTAATTCCACCATATTCCAAGCCCCCCATTCCTCACCTCACCTAACGGGATGGATTTTAAGCATTTTCATGATTTCTTTGTATCAGTGTTTAATTTCCAAGTCCTCCCCCCTCCCACCCCCATCTTTCCCCTCAAGCCGCCTCAAATCTGTTTTAATTCATGCTATATGTTGCTATGCTATGTGTTCATGCTATGCTATGCTCAGTGTTGACCATTAAACTATATTTTGTCCACAGTGTCCAGAGCAGACAATCCTCAAACCTGCAGACTACATTAAGCTTCCAGCTTCAGAATTTGAACTTCAGCAAAGATCAGCCTGGGTGGCTGGGAATCAGGTTTACGTTAAGAACGTCAACTGCAGTTTGACCGTACAGACAATAGTCTGTTCTACGAAACTGACCCAGAATGGTACGTGAAGTCAGTGGGTGTGTTTTGAAACCCATTGAAAGAGGCATATTTTTGTATGCCTCATTGGTATTGGTATAATTAGTCAGTGCAGACTTCTGATTTGTATCTTTGTTTCAATTACTAATTCAGGTAATTCTGCCTTTACATGTTATTGAGGCTAAATAATTATATGGCAAAATGTGTCTTGCTTCAGAAAACAGCAACATGTGCCAAGTATCGTGGCATTGTCGAAGTAACGTAAAGCTGTTTTCTGGGTTACTTTTGATCAGTTCTTTTATACCATTCAACACTAACACTAACACAACACTGCAGATCATTAGTTTGTTTAGTCAGGTTTCCTTACAAGAAAGAAAAAAAAAAGAATTTTTTTTCTTCCAAGTTAACTGTTACATGTGATGGTGCAAAGACCTTTAGGTCTATGAAAAATTCTCTGAGAAATATCAAATGTTGAGGACCCAAAATTTCATTATTTACTTACCTATTAGCTTAACTTTGGTAGAAAACAAATTCCATGAGAGTTTGATAAAATTAGGGAAGGCTCGCAAATTTAACCGACGATCATCGCCGGCCCAGCCAGCAGCACACCACTGCTCATTATGCAGCCTGAATATTGCTCACGCTTGAGTGCACACATACACAGACAATCTGTGAAAGTAATGAGCATCCAGTTCCCAACAGAGGTGCGCTGCTATTGTTTGTTAAACAAAAGCTGTACTTGGCTTTTCATGGTCTGTGGTTTTCACGTAACAATAGCACTCTGACCACAGATATATTCCAAGAATGAGTTGAAATCATGTACACCTTTTTCGTATTGAATGTGTCAAAATACTTTCTGACTAGAATGTCGATTGTTGCCAATGCGAACTTTGTGAGCAAAACGGAAAACAAATAAATATTCATGGGTAAATTTATACAGCTGCACAGTAGTTGTTAGACTTGTGTCAAGCATACTTGTGACACTTAAACCCATCCATATACTTTCTTGGCCTGCTTCCTGTCTTTTATTTATTTATGTGTTTTTTTTAATTTTTATAAATGGTCGAAAAAAGGGTGCTTCATTCAATATTTGAAAACCTTGTAACATTAGGTAAGCGAATCACCTCAGAACTACCCAATATTGGTGGACTGTACCTAACAAAGTTACAAAGATTAAAAACGAGTCAACTCAAGGCATTCCTTCTGCTGTCACCTTAGTTCTGAGAAGCAAAAGTGATAATCCTCCCTGCCCTTTTTGAAAAAAAAACATAAAATATGTTTCTTGGTCGTTTTCTTGGGTGTGAAAGGAATGCATAAATGATATGTACACAGAAGTACTGTGATCCTATTTGATGACAGCAACTTATATAACCAAAGTATTTGTGAGAATGACTTCTATGAACAAAGTTGGTGTGGATATATATTTTAGAAATCTACAATAGATGAAGAGGCATATCATCTTTGGTCCCCCCCCCCCTCCCCGCAAATTCCATCAATGATTCAAAGCAAATTGAATTCTCTGCTCTTAACGTAAGACGTTCCGTTACCGATTGTATTAAACCGCCTCGTTGTAATTTCTGGCTTTTGAATTATTCTATACCCTTCATTAATACCTTTTTATACTTCTTCTAAAAAGGAAATGTTGTCCAACTCCTGAAGTGGCGTACAAACATGAATAAACTCGAGAGTGTGGTAGAAAACCTCCATAAAGTGAAAGGAGATGACATTGTGGTGGTAAGAATTAATGCCTCAGTCATTCTTATATTTCAGTCTTCCTTATAATCACCGAAAACATCACTGTCGTAATTGCAATCTTTTGTGAAACGGAATTTTGTAGGTCTCTCTAGGTAACGGTATCTAGGCCAAAGGGTATTTGTTCGCTGCAAAGTTGTATCATGCATTAAAACATTGCTAAAGTCTTTCGAGTCACTTTTTGTAACTTATTACTGTGACAAAAGTGTCGTCCTAGATCGAGATCCGATACAAATTATTTTAACGTGCAGACTTCCGTCCTTGCTATACTTTTCCGTTAAGGAAGCAAATGAAAACGTTATTTTCAGATGAATTTCCCCTGCTAATTTCTTGCCCAAAGGTCACATTATTCCATGTTAAAGCAAAACAATATTTCCCGTTGTCACCTTGAAACAGCTTAATGATGTCAAAATGTTATCAAAAGTTGCAGAGTTTGATGTGATCTTGATGTGATTTTGTCAAGAATAAATTTAACTGGAATATTGAATTGTAAACTGGGAACTCTTTAAAATATGAGAGAGCACAGAAAATATTTGGCTCTCCCAAAATTTGTTTGTTTTCTTCTGTAGTTGATTTTACTCGTAAGCATAGAATTTCGATAAGAAACTCGGTTTTGGTATATATCAACCAGATAGATGGAGCACCCCCCCCCCCCCCCCGTTGGGTTATATTATATAAATTGGCAATATTTGCTGGTCTTTCTAGAAATATGGATCGTCACTGTTTAAGTTTGGCTCTCTCTATCTCTCCAATTATTTCTTTGATCAACTGTCATTCTACAACCCCTTTACTTTTCTTGCATTTAACAGGTTCTAAGTGATATTCTGGACTCCTTGTTTGAGATTCTGGATCTAAAGAAACCTCAGCTGGAGAAACCTGTTTTCAAAGCTCTTGTAAGTTTGATATATAATATAGTCCAATAGTTAATATCAGTTGAGAAATACAACACGATATTCATCTTTGACCAGACACAAACATTTACTCTAAAGAGACACAAAAAATTTTTATATTATATTTTTTATTTATTTTTTTATTATTGTCATCTTTGATGAGGGTAGTCCTGCTCAGTGCAGAAGCACTGCTTTCCAGAGGAGCCCTCAATACATATACAATATAATGCTATAGAAAAAACGGTAAACAATCCAAAAGCACAAAAAGGACGGCAAAAAGATAGACAAACAAATATCAGACATCTAAACAAAATATATAAGTTTTCATATTGCGTTTAAAATATTAACATTTGGCAAGCATTTCAAATTTGGGGGTAGACTGTTCCACGACCTGCCTCCAGAAAATTTAAAGGACCTTTTACCATTCCCAGATCTAACAGGAGCAAGTAAACATTATTAGAGCAGCTAGATCTAGTTCTGTAAGAATGGCTATTTACCGAAACATTCATGTTATACAGAAAATGCTCAAGATATTTGTGCGCAATCGGCTGTCGGTGATGGCACATGCATTTAGATAAGTCCCCTCTGGCTTTTAGAAAAGTTCTTGATGGTAGTTAAAACTGTTTTATTTTTTTCATATATTTTTTTATAAATACCCAAGCCAATTTGTACCAGATGATAAAGCTTATTACTTAGGAACCATCTTCACTCATGATGTTTGCACAAAGCTTTGCTTCCCTGCAAATTATTGCATTTTGGCATAGGCAATTGAAAATAGAGAATTTGTGAGAAATTTGAGAATTGAGAAAATAGAAAATTGAGAAGGAAAAAAAAAATGACTATGGGATCTTTGTGCCATTGCCTTCATATCTTGTGGACAAAATAAAATTAGATATCAGTATTCAAAATATCCCCCTTCTGTTCGAACAGATTTGAATTGTTGGACTCTCTCGACGTTAGCTTTCGGCCAACCAGCACTGTAAACACATGTTTGTTTTCATGGTGGTTGTGTCGTTACCGTTCAGGTGGCATGGTCTCCCCAGATTGATCCCATATCTCATACCCGTATTTCTTTACCACCTTCAGTGATGACGAGTCACCATCTTATATTTTCATACAGGTCTACATCATCAACACACTGAACCACCAGCGGTACAAGTCTTTCACGTCCGTTCTAGATAATTACCTCCGTGGACAGTTTTCCAGTTCGACCCTCCACTTGTAAGTCGTCCGTATATTTTCTTAAAAGAAGTATTCTGAAAG
This sequence comes from Apostichopus parvimensis, assembly GCA_000934455.1. Lineage (NCBI taxonomy): Eukaryota > Metazoa > Echinodermata > Holothuroidea > Aspidochirotida > Stichopodidae > Apostichopus > Apostichopus parvimensis. The sequence goes on along the minus strand of KN885422.1, from coordinate 17,772 downwards.
TAGGAGAGAACTAATGGTCGGGAATCCAAGGATAGAATATGTAGCAGACTTCACCTTCTTAGTATCGGGGTAATTCCCCCAATTCCCCATACCCATCCAAAAACGTAAAAAAATATAGAAAATAAGTAAAACAGTTTAAAAAACAAGTGACAACAAGGACAGAAAATGGATCATGAAATTTTTTTTAGATTTCTCTCTCTCTGGATTTGTTATTTAACATCTCAACTCTGTACTGTTTCATTGTTAAAAAAGAAAGGATTCTAGATAGAAAGAATGCTTTTGAAAGATAGTACTCTCCTGCCCTCTTACTTCCCTTTTCCTCCTTCCCTTCCCTTCCCCTTCCCTTCCCCTCCCCTCCCCTTCTAACCTCCCCTCCTCCTCTGCTCCTCCCCTCCTTTCCTGTTCTCTGCTCTTCCTCCTCCCCCCTCCTTCCCTTCCCCCCTCTGCTCCTTCCCTCCTCTGCTCCACCCTTTGCCTTCCCCCTCTTTCCTCCCCTCCTCCACTTCTCCCCTCCCCTCCTCGGATCCCTTCTTCCTTCCCTCCCCTCCTTCCCTCTCCCCTTCCCTCCTCCACTCCTCCCATTCCTTCTTCCTTCCCTTCCCCTCCTGCTCTTCCCCCTCCTCAATTTATCATCATCAAAATCATATCAAAAGGAAGAGTTACCTGCATGAATTTATGCTCTTTTCTTCCTACAGCTTTCTACTCAGCCGTCTGACAGAGAACATCCAACATGCATCAGACGACACTAAATTTGTGAAGGATATGTTGCTAGGGTTACAGCATTTTTTCAAGCTTATCTTCATGTCACACACCAATCTCCAACAGTAAGTGGACAGGTAGAATCAAGAGTTTAGCCAAGAAACAAAAAAATTTGTTTCTTTTCACTTGCCCATATCTTAGATTAAAAAAACAGAGATATTGAGATGGGATTGTCAGCTAACAGTGTGGAATACCCCTTTAAGGTATAGAGAAGGATGAGATCAAATTTTCACATCTCAGATGTTGTTTCCTTTGTTCTTTAAAAGTTCACATAATATATTGTATTCTCAGGCCAAATGAGAAGAATGAAAACGATACCATTTCAAACCAGAATACGGAATCGTTTTCTTACGTTTTCCCACAATCCCGTTCCACGTGTATTGTCACTTTACTTTTTAACTAAACTCAAAAAATTACCTTTCATAATAATTAAGGAAATATGTTTGCAATATTTTGAAAACAGATATGTTCTTGTTTGTTCGATCTTCACCTTTAACACATATTTGCAAAAAAGTTTGGAACACTTTCGATCTGTCGCTGAAGCTCAAAGTGCAAATAATTTGATGACCCAGTTTATTTCCTGACAGTAATAAATTGACAAAATTCCATTGTAGATTTTGTCAAAAGTTGTCTTTGAGTTCAAGAGGTTTGAAGTAGATTTCTTATGGGTGATGATGTTTACAGTCTCCCGGAAGACCTGAGGGTGGACAAATCAAAAACTCTGCAAGTTCGTTCCTTTTGTTTTCTTTTGAACAGAACGGCAGAGGTAGTCGACCAACTGGACATTGTCGAGAAAATCCGTGACCTCATCGATTCATTGAATGAGCTGATGCGGATGGTCAAACCAAAATTTGAGGATTTACAGGTATTATTGTCTGTCTATCTGTCTGTCTGTCTGTCGGTCGGTCGGTCGGTCAGTGGTCGATCAATATAGTTATTTCGCTTATCAACGTCAAAAGAAAAATGATAATTGTCGATTACTTGCTTTTTTTTTCCTTTCTTCTTGTGGCTGATAGTTCTGCTTCTCAAGTTTTTTCTTCTTTTTGGCCGTTACCACGGAGATATCATCTGTCTCTTCTCTCCTTTTGTAGCTCATAGTTCTACAGAACGCTGTGGCCGTGTACAGTGAAATGAAGAACATGGGTATTTACACAGTGGATGAAGTCTGCCAATTCACAGTCGATATCTTGGGGAGCATAAATAAAAGAGAACTGTCCCACAAGTTACTGCTCGCCAAACTCAACTGTATCCTGGATACGGTACGGAGCCCGCTGTTCCACGATATGAGTGAGTGTTGAATAATGCATGTAAAAGCAATGAATATGTAGGAGCAAGAAATTAAAAGGGATATTATTTATGTGATGGATTAACATTGAAGATTAAGATATTCCAATCTCCTTCTTGAAAACCCCCCCAATCTGATTAATATCACATCCAGGAATTCCATAAATTATTGCTTGAATATAACTTGTAAGATGAACCTTGTTGAAACCACATCGATACCCCATTGGTTGGTCTATGATGTCAAAGTACTCAGAACATGTATAATGTCTTTCATAATTTCTCTGTGAAATATCAAATTAATTGGGGGGGGGGTGGGAAATGGTAAAAATGTATAATTTTCTCAATTTTTTTTTTTTACTGTTTCGTTTGTTTCTTGAGTGGAGAGCTCATTTGTGCATTATAAAGAAACAGAATAAGGGAAGACATTTCTGGCCGAATGGTTACTATGACGATGTGAGCTGATGATATGTGATATATTTCTCCTTCTCCATCTCCATCAGGTGCTCGTAGGGTCTTTGTGAGACCCATCATCCCTCAGTTGAAGGAGCATCTGGCTAAGCATGAGGCGGTGGAACGGTGCGTCGACATTCTGTCCGAGATGCTCTCTCTTCTCCAGACTATATCGAACGAAAAAGCAGGGGCAGACGATCCCATCAAGGTAGTCTGTAGTGAGATGCATTTATACATTAAGTATAACCCTAACACGTTTACCACATTGAAGTAACTCTGATGTAGGTCTCTCAAATCCATTTGTTAATAATATTTATCCTTCTTTCTTTTTAAATTTTTTCCCTGTTTTTCCCTGTTTGAGTACAAACTATAATTTAGAGGCATTTTTTTTCTCACCTACCCCCCCCCCTCCCATCTCCACTTTGTTGATGTATAGGGAAAGGAAGAAATTGATGAAGACATCGGTCTCATATCCAAGGAGGTGTTGCCAAGCTTGTTAAATGTTATGAACAGCAGACTAGAGAGCAGGGACGAACTCAAGCGGCAAGAAGTGGTGAGTGAAATTTTTGCTTAAATGTTACATAATTAAGGTTTGGATTACTTGCTGTCTCATAAATGTCTCTCTTTGTTAAATCAGATTGTATTTCTTCGAAAAAATACGGGCAGGGCAGGGGGGGGGACACATGTGGCTGGGGGCACATCATATGGCTGGGAGCACATCGTACGGCAAGGGGCACATAAGACTGGGGGGGGCACATTATACGACTAGGGACACATCATATGGCTGGAGGCACATTATACGACTAGGGACACATCATATGGCTGGAGACACATTATATGGCTGGAGACACTTTTTATAACTAGGGACACATCATATGGCTGGAGACACATTATACCACTAGGGACACATCATATGGCTGGAGACACATATG
>KN885421.1:47890-61565 GCA_000934455.1 Apostichopus parvimensis | reverse complement strand
GATTGCCTGAAAGGAAAGGGAAGGAAAAAGAAAGCTGTCGATTCTAAAGTCAAGCGTAAATTGCAATATTTTTATCAACCATTGAATCGTCAATTGAAAGAGACCCTTGAACAAACATTTTCCTGGAAATAAATCATGAAGAAACCTGCATTAGTTTCTATAAGTAAATTCTGTGTAGCCTATATCTGGCGGATTTAGCCTGCCCATTTAGTCATTACGGAAAAACTCCATGACAAAACTGATGAAAGTATACGTATAGACCTCTATGTGCGATGCGTTCATACCAGCCAGTCATCAGTTATATACCATATAGTCATTGACTTTTACTAAAGAATTGCGGACTCGGAATGGATACGATTATGGGGCGCCGTTTTATAACTTCTTGTTGAGACTATAATTATAGGACATTTCAGGCAGGGGCAAACACTTTGAAGAGGACAGTGGGACATTTGAAGGCTTTGGCTTGAAGCCAATAAATCACCGCAAAAATGTCATGAACCCTTTGTGCATTCTGTACTTCATTTTCCAGTATCAAAATGTTTTGCTATCCAAACGTTCTGAATTTGTCAATAAAAGGACGCTGTTAAATACCAAAAGTGCACTTTTCCGTTACAAATATACAAACTGAGTATTTGTCACAAACAAAAACGGCCACTTCTAGCTTATGAAAAGAGGCAGTTCTTCACAAAAAAGGGAAGGGGTTACTACCCCCTGTGCCACCCACCCCCCCCCCCCCCGACTAGCTGCCGCCGATCAGTAGTTTTACCTGAATATAATACACGCTATATAGACTTGGCAACATTTTCGGAAATTGTTCACAGTTAGAAAACGGACACACTTTAGGTTAAAGGTTAGAATTTTTTTTTTTAAAAAGCTATGAAATTCAATCTATATCTTGTAATAAGTGATGAAGCCAATATCCGTTTGTTTGTTTGTTAAAATTGCAGACATATTCGAAGAACTTGTTATCACAAAATGAATTAAAAGCTATCTCTCTTTCAATTTTGAAAGTTACATAGTCAATACTAATATCAAATTCTGCAATTCATTTATTTTGCTGATTTCTGTTGTTTCATTACAGAATATATATAAGTTGACTGATAGTGGATGCTCTTGTTTATGTTTCTTAACGTGACACTTGGCAATATTAGGACCAACCAAACATAGTCCTTGCCTATATAGCAACTTGATTGGCGCCTTTCATATCTTGCTCTCCATGAATTATGGAAAAAATGCAAAAAAATCGATTGATGGAGTCATAACAAGTTCGATCTGATTCAAAATGATATATTATGTAATATTCTGTTTTCGGAGTCGACCACAAGTTTCGCATGAAGCACGGAATTATTTCATGCATGCATCAACTTCCAATTTCTGTCCGCTGTTTTTTCTGGTGTCATGTGACAATTGCTCACAACTCTTTAATTGTTTTTACAGTGTTGACATGAACAATGTGTGCCGTACTAGATCTTGAACCCTCAAGTAAAACCAAAGGGACGGAGTGGGGGAGTGGGGGAGTGGGTAGTTTAAGAGTGCAATCTACGGGTTAGTAGTTTGAGTAAATATGCAACTTAGACCCATGAGCCTAGTATCAGGAAATGTCGACTCGAAACACATCGCAACAGCATGCATCTAGAATGATAAAATCATATATCTTGGGTAAATCATTCCCCCATCACCGATCTTCATTGAACTCATCACATTTAAAACACAAATATATTATAAAAGAAGCCCTTCGCCTAATTATGACTTTTACGAAAGACGGATATAATTACCGTCAAAATATGTCAGCTGTTTACAACTTATAATCTTCCCAAAACAGGTGGAAGGATCAAACGTAGACAAAGTGATGTTTGTTTGTGCCATTTCCTAGAATTTTCCTAGAATTTTCAATAAGAGTTATAACTTTTATTGACGTCACTCGGATCAGGAAAAGTAAGAAGCTTCTTCCCCAGAAGACTAATCTTGTGTTTTATCAGCGCTTTTTTTTGTATAGCGGCTGTAATAATTGTTCCGAATTCCCTACTGCATCCGGGAAGGAAGGAACCGATAAGCGAAAGTTCTAGGTAGGCAAAGGTCATATCACAGCCATCTATGTTTGCGGTCCCAATGGCAGTACACAGTTCCTGGTAAATCTCTGAATGGGATTGTACCCATATTCTTTTCTCAGAACTCGGACAAAGTACATGCAGAGGTTGGAGATAGAGAAAAAATATATAAAAATAGAGAGAGAGAGAGAGCGAAAGCCGCATTTGTTAACAAACAATCGTGGCAATTTAGCGAAACTTTTAGGAAGGTTTCCATTCTGCAGTTTGATAAAGAAGACCTGTGTTAATTGCAGCTTAGAGAAGACCGACCCTTTACTTGAACAGGTAATAAGGTGATACTAGTAGTACAACTGCAGCAAATACTGCATAAGAAGCAATCAATTTGGAGGATGGAGTGTCTCATACCGAGACTGTTTTATTCCGTGTTCGCTGCTCTGGTATTTCTAAATGGAGGGGTCTTAGCTGAGAGGTAAGTTAACGTTTATGATTTCTGTTTAATATATATATGTTTTGTCTTATAGTTTTACTGGTTCAATAGTACCAAAACCGTTCATTCAGATCAGTATGCATATATATAGTTTTATAGTTCATTCTTTCTTCGTGTGATATAGACGGCGTGAGGGTAAACATAATATCCCCCTCTCCTCCCCTCCCCCTTCCCATTATGATCTCTGGCAAACATATTGTAACGCCACCGACGTCGGCGGTGTGTAACCGGAAGCTTCGGGTTGAAAGGAGGGGGTGAAAGGAGGGGACGCGGAAAGGGGGCAACAGGCAAAGGCTTGTACAACAGAAAAACATCAAAGACAAAACATTGGAGAGGACATTGTAAAGTTTCATAATATAATTGAACGTCTCTAAATACTGTACATAGGCCTATTTACACACTGCCTAGTAGTTGGACATTCCTTACACTGCACAGGGGTCGGGCATTGGACAGGTGTCGGGCACTGCACAGGAGTCGGGCACTGCACATGGGGTTGGGTTAAAACAGAACAGAGTTTAATGCTGGCAGATAGTTTCACCTGTCTGAACCGCGACCAACGGGGATCGACTCTCGACTCCAGTGGCGGAGCTAGGGGTATTGGTCGGGGGGGGGCGAAAATCGTCTGTAGGGGCGCTTTCGACACTATCTAAGCGGAGCGCCACCATTGGTTGGCGCGGAGCGTACAGAAATTTTTTGAGTAAAGATACACTCTAGATCGCCGGAAATGACCCTTTTCCGGGCCTTGCTAATTTGCAGATATAAACGAAGAATAAATAGGTGTTATCGCCATTTTGTCAGAAAATTACACCAACAAAATGTGACAAATGTCAATAGGTAGATGAAAGCGCAATAAAAAAGTCAATAATCGCGAATAAGTAAAAAGTGGTAAAAAGCTGAAAAGGGCGCCAACAGTCCATTTGAGTCCGTCAGGGGGGGGGGCATCCGCCCCCTGACTGTATGGACGCTCCGCCACTGCTCGACTCCCTACGACGTGGTGCCTGTGTAAAATAAGCATGTGTAACCTCCCATATACATGTACAGGCTACACAGGTCATACCCTAAAATTAGATGCGTGGTTGTCTCTACGAGCTAGCTGAACGGCAGGTGGCCTTTACAAAACAAGTAGTTTACGTAAATAACCTATCGAAAAAACCAGGCGATTTTCGCTTTTATTCCGAAGAAATGAAGTTGGTCCTTACATGTGTAAATTATGCCCTTTATCAAAGATGTTCTGCAAATGACAGGGCTCAGAAAACATGTAGTTACATTTTTCCTTCTATATATGATGTTACTTAATTTTTAAGGCGAAACTGGTTTATACTTGGACTGGCTTCAGGAAAAAAAGTTACCCGCACGAAATAAGAACGACATGGTATATGCGTGGTTTAAAATCTATATCGAATACAGTTTCATACAAAGCAATGGATATACATCCAGCTACAATATTCATTGTCCCAAATCACAGTGGGTAGGTCCCCCCCCCCCCCCACCCCACCCGTTTATGAAAGTATGCAGAAGTAGCCCTTGTGCTTGTCAATAATAAGAAGTCACATTTTCATGTAAAAAAAAGTACCCTTCTGTTATATAACTATATTTAAAAGTGCTTTTTGTTGGAAATTTGAACACAAAATGTCCATTAAAATGCCCTGTTGTTGAAAATCAAAGGAAATTGTGTATTTGAAAAGTGTCCTTTTGTAGAAGAACAATAAAAATGCTGGAATTTGTAAATAAATTTATTAGATAAGTAGTGCTCTTATAGTAATTAAAAGTACCCTTTTTCCCACTTTTGTATTAAACAAACAATTGCACCTTTGTTATATAAAATGCCCCTTCAGTTGAAAAATATAAAAAAAAAGTGTAATTAAGAAAGTCCCTGTTTATTAAAAAATGAAGAAAAGGGCCCGAAAAAACCCTTTTAAATATACTGTAACCATGTTATCGACAAATTTTGAAGTAGCTTATGGTTTTCCTCTTAAAATCAAAGTCACATGTCCGACTGCCCCTCGAAGTCTCTGCGACCCCTCCCCCCCCCCTCCCCTTGCCCCGTCCCAAACTGATCTAACCCTCTTTCGCCGCCACTGATTTACTTCGTTAACTTTCGATACTAAAATGACTCCTTTACGTTTTTACTCCCTTAGCGGATACGTGATTATTGCATCACAACATATGTCGACGAACGCAAATGAAACGGTCTGTATCGACTTGGTAGAACTTCACGCTGAGGTAACGTTGCAACTATTAGACGCATTGCGCACTCACTTTCCACCTTTGGCCGAGGTTGGAACTAATGGGAGGGTTCGTGGGCAGACGTGCCTTGACTTGCAGGTCAGTATCTATTGAAGTTCAGTTTGAAATTCAAAAGTAATCGATAAACTTTATAAATGAGGAAAAGTATATTATTACTAGAACTGCATTTGGCTGCAAATACGCAGTATTGTAGTGTGCGTGGGATGCGTGCAGTATTAGGAATCACGTTTTAGTTATAACGGTGTTATTGTTTGGCGGACAACACATCGTGTGTGTGTGGGGGGGGGGGGGTATACAATTTCAACTGATGAAGAGAAGGGAAGTTTAAAAGGCAAGTGTTTGGGTTATATTGAAGGATTATTATTATCATTTTTTTAGTGTAAGCATGCCTAGAGTCAACTCAAGTAAAACAGTAAACAATGCAGTAAATGAAACATGTATAACAACATGATAACCACCATAGTTGTTTCCTTTGTCAAAACCAGATTAGTTATAATAACATGGGCATATGCCTATGTGTGCAACTCACCATCTGGTCAAGCCGAAGTGCATGTGTGACTATGATATATTATTGTTATTATTATTACAGTATTAAAATTTGTGGTCCATCCTGCAGGTTGTATATTTCCTTAACTCTTGTATAGTGTGCTTTCTCACAGAAGTGGTCTTTAAAGGTAGTCTGTATAGGCCCCAAATTGCAAGCTATAATTGCTAGATGTTTATAAAAAGTTGCTCTCCTGGAGGGCTTTACTCTCCATTTTTAAGGAACGCAAAAGATAACTGATTGTCCCAGTGAGGACAATTTCCTCGAAGGTTGTAATAAAACAGTTCAAGAACTTTGACCAAAGGTGACCATGTTTGAATATCTAGCATATTAGGGGCAAATACTGCAATCCCTATTAAACGTCAAATGTTCATCAATAAAATTGAATGGACATATAATGCACAGGGCGTCATTTCTCAAATGTAATGCAATTATTTTAAAACAGTCTGCATATTAAACTTAATTTTGTGCTTAATATCATTCTTCAATGATAATGAATTCAAGGCAGGACATTAGTCTCGATATGTCTTAGTCCAAGAAACTCTCCCTAGACTGCTATTTTAAGGATTATTAGTTGTCGGTAAACTAATGGTGTGCAAATAGTCCCTTCTAACATTGTATGAGAAACAGTGACGAGACGTCAACTTTGGGATAGCGGGGGGGGGGGGGGGGGGGCGAGGGGGGAGGGGAAGGTCCAACTTTACCGCTACTAGTTTTGTTAGGGACATGTCGTTTATGGACGTGCTGTAGGCAGATGAAAACTAAATCGAGGAAAGAGGGTTATGGCTGTGTGGTTGTTGAATCCGACTCCCATGTAGAGGAGAGGAGCACGTGATATGGTTCTCTCCGCGATATAATTAGAATGTAAATTAGGTCTACAATTTTGCTAATAAATACATTTGAATTTTGAAGAAAAAAACATCGAACGTCCCCCTCTAACGACGGAGGTGGTGGGCATGGGCCAGGGGAGGAGGGGCTTTTGGCACGGCCACTCGCTTCCGGCCCTCACTTAACGCACGCCATTGGTGAGAAACGTTTTCTGCGATAACAAGAAACGTGAGATTAGATAGTTAAATGGTTTCAATTCAATTATGGACCTACTGGCAACTGGCGCCCGAGTAGATGTGTTTGTGAATTCGCAACTGTAAATTGCAAATGCGTCAAAACCATAAATGTTTTTTTATGACAAATTTGTAGCTATGTCATGTACCCTATGTCACCGAACGAGACGGGTCAGTTCAGGGAGTTGTTACATAAACAACTCCCTGCATGGTTAGTTCAAAACATTACAAATTCTGGCAATTTAACACGCGGAAGTAAAATACAATTCTACTTAAGTGCAATTAGTTTTACTTAAGCTTAATTGTATTCTACTTAAATGGAATTAGTTCTACTTAAGTAGAATAAGGAGGTAAAAGTTAAAACGGCTTGCCATAGAGTGGGTGGGTGAAAGGGAAATTTGATTCGATTGAAAGGTTACACCAGGGGCCGGGTTGTTATGGAAACTCCGTGTTTACACCATGTAAACATTTTGATAGCCTCGGAGGTCAACTTATTTTACGATCTGTTTTTCTAGGTTCCACCGCTGGAGGCCTTTACTCGCCTCAGCTTACGGGCTTTGGTGGAAGGAACAACAGACGCCGGGGAATCGTTCAGTGAAACGAAAGAAGCCAGTATTCAAATGACTTTACCTGTAATCGAGACATACATACAAACTGACAAGCCGATCTATAAAGCTGCTCAAACAGGTAACGAGCTGAAATCAGGGAACTCCCTGCTGAAATCCTAGTAAATAACAATTGTTAACAACTGACAAGTGTTTCAATCGCTGCTGCCCGTATGGGACGCCATGTTAACAATCATACTCCCGTTTTCCCAGTGTTTTCATTTATTAATACGTCTCAATCCCCAGTGTGAAAATTCTAGTTTTTCCCGATGGAATCATACATCATTCTAAGTATCGTGGTCAAATTTGCTATTAGTTCCTAAATACCGTCTGCAAGATCGCAATATCTAGTTGAAACGTTTTGTACGGAAGGTCATTAGAAGCAAAACCGGATGTGACGTCATAGAAGCACACTGTCAACTTCGTTTTATTTTTTTCGTTCAAAATGTATTTCAGAATTGGGAAAATATCTTGGTATGAATACACCGCATTTTTTGCTTTTTTTGTTAACATCGACCGTCCGATAGGTAACTTAAAGGTCTGCTATATAGACGGTGACCCCAACTTTTTTTGGGCCTATAGCACGCTACTATAGAAAAGTTTCTTGAGATTACGTAATCGACCTACAGCCTTGGTCGTAAAGTGCCTCTTTTTACCAATTAGTCTGCAACGCCTGCCACATATATTTTCTTGTATGAGGGTCTTTGTGTGAACGCTGTATGATTAACTAACTTGAACTGTAGACATGAACATATTTCCACACAGAGCCTAATGGTGTTAAGAAGCTATGCAGGCTAATTGTAGAGCCTGCATGTCGATTTACGACCGTGGCAGGTCGATTACGTAATCACAAAACTTTCCTAGCTATAGCGTGCTATAATTTGAGCCAATAAGCGGAACCCTATATCTAATATAGGGATAAAAAATAAATAGAGTTAGAAACAACTATAGAATACCTCTAGGATATCACACTTGTTTGTTTCAAGTTACCGTACCCTTATGGCACACACTGTGACATCAATTCTCGCATCAATATCACGAAAACGTTCTATAGAAATCGCCTCCAAACTGACCACACGATCGTTGGTTGGATGTGTGCAACTTCCATCAGTTCAAAGTTAATTTTCCCCATGGACTCTCTTACCCTCTTGGAATCTCTTACCCTCTTGGAATACAAAAACTGCTTTGAAAAGTTTGATCAATTTTATCGTGGTAATCATCAATTTTGATTCAGTATTGAAGTGCCACTTAGCCTACAATCGTTCGATATTAATAGAGCTTTCAAAATAATGTATGTAACAGTGCACTGCGTACCATTCTTTATAACCAGTAATCAGTATATAAAACATGATCGAAATCAAGTTAGTTCTGGTATCAGTTAAAGAAAATTTGCATCCGCCTGAACGGTTATTAGTATGTTGGGTACTATAACCCAACTTGTCATACTAAAGTGACAGTTCTGGGAATGTTTTTAGTTATCATGCATCGTTGTTGTTTTATTGCTTGATTGTTGAAGATGACAATGTAACTTAATGAAGGTGTAAAAACCAGGTGATATAAGGCCTCTTTAGAAATTCGTGGGTGAAACAGGGAGAATCCGAAGCATTATGCCGGGAAGAATAATGAAAATGTTGAGAGTCGTAAGGTTGGTTATTTTCCAATTCATGCCATCTAATATAGTATCAGTCATTCGAAATCCAATATGATATCCTGTTGGCGTTCCACGTGCATAAGTCAAAACGAGGGGTTAAGGGTCAAAAAGTACGGCACACAAACACACACGGAATTGATATACACGCTGTTGTTACTGCGTGATGGCTACACAAAACCGTTCAACTTCAAATGAACTTTTTATAGTACTGTTGAACTTCGGAAACATAGTGGCAGGGTCAAATTATGTCACTTCTGAGCGGCTCGACACGAGCGCTTTTTAGCTCGGCGATAGCCCACTACCCAGTGATCAGCCTAGGCTGTGTCAGGTCGCTTAGCGTTATCCTATGACTATAACTATAAGCCTAGCCTTACCTTTGTCTTATACTTATAGTTATATTATAATATCACTGTCAGTCATAAATGCCTTAGCAGTTACTACTAGTACTAGTTAAGCTGGCGTAATTGCTCGACTCGAGTGAATGTAAGGTAAAAGCATGTTGCTTAACTTTGCATTGGCTCAAGTCAAGTTTCGTAATAGTAAAATGATTGAAATGTCTTGCTCTAGGCCTACGTCATAATGCCAATTATAAAGTATATAATGAGCTATATAACTAGCGTACAATAACTTTATTAATATTTAGCTATAAGTCATAATGCTCATGATTCACAAAACCTAAGTTTTTGACACATTTAACCTAGCCATTACATTTTAACTGCATGTAGCCAAAAAATGCGATGTTCCATGTAAATACTGTTTTGGCAAAGAGATAGATATTGATTTAGCTTACCACTGTTACTGACAGATAGACCAAGGCTGGCCTATACCGTTCTAACAATTTCAAAATATTTCAAGCTAATTTATTACAGTAATCAATTTGTCATAAGATATTTTACAACATTTGGTGGCCATGGCTGTTTAGAATTACTTCATTTATTATTGTGATGTTAAAAAAAAAATGCAAAAAAAGATGTTGAGTTTCCAGCCAGTAAATTTAGTTTTCATGGATGTATAGTGGAAATAATAAAATATGTGATGCTAATTGATTTGTTAAATTCAAGTGCTTCTTTAGTCTTGGAATCATGTCACTAGTAAACTAAATATTTTACCTGCATTCTTAAACATCCTGACAGCTTTATGAAATGGTAATCTCACATCAACTAGTAGGCTCAGGAAATTAATTGTCTACTTTCTTTCATACTTTTGGCTCTTTGGTACATCAATCTTTTGTTTCTTTTCTTCTTCTACAGTACGTATTCGAGCTCTAAGTCTTACATACCCGTCCATGAAACCATACACTGAACCAGTAAGTCATTTGATTTATTATTCATTCAATAATTACATTTGTATTTGTTTTGCTGTCGCACTGTTTGTGTCACTGCGCCATGAGCGTCTCTTTTGACGGGTACTGGCGCATTATAAATGTCCATTATTATTATTATCTCTGCTTGATTACCAGCTATTCATTCAGTAACATAACCCTTACATCAGATGAAATATTCTTTTCGTGATTGGTGTGTGATATGGCCTCAGTTTCATGCAGTTTCCTGGATATACCATAAGATACTGTTTGTGCACATCCTTGAAAATTCTTCATATTTTGCGGGAATAATTTATGTACTTTCGCTTTGAAAAATGCTATGCAAAATGCTTATTACAAGTGTGAATTAGATGTAAAGCAGTTTTTGCACACAAGAACCAGAGTATTTTATAAGCAACAAAACTCATAGCTTTCGAATCTGCTACAGATAATTGGAATGCTAATTAAATCATTCCCTGTTTTGTAAATCATTAAATGATCTGCAGACAAGCCTAGTTGGCTAATCATGCACTAAATATGATTCACATAATGTTTGTAACATGATGATGGAACACAATATACATAATTGGTTGACTTCTTTTCCAGTACAACGAAATTTACATCACCTCACCAGACAATATCCGAGTGAGACAATGGAGAAATGTAGTAACAATGGAAGGAATGGTGGACTTAGCAATGCAATTATCAGGAGAACCAGTGCTAGGAAATTGGACCATACATGTCATTCTTGATGGAAGGAGAACAACACAGACATTTGAAATTGATGAATATGGTAACTTTCTTAGAGTAATTCCATTCCTTGTTTCATCATTAACTAATTAATATTCATAAATGAAGAAGTTAAGGTTATTACCGGTGCTGTGGCCGAGTGCTGGATAACGGCAGTGGCATTTGAATTGCAATGAGGCTTAGCAATCGGGAGGTTTGGGGTTCGATTCCCGGCCAGGTCATAGTAAGGTGGGTGTTTCATCCAAGAGCAATCTGAAATGACTTTCAAAATTGAAAAGATTCCATTATTTGAGTTAAATTGTTGAACTGGAAGCCACCCGACATGACAGTTGTATTACATAAGCTCTTACAGGCTTCTCTTACATTCATTGGTTGCTTAAGCATCATTAACATAACTGCCTGATTATTATTCTCATTATTATTATAAACTGAATCACCTAGAAATATTTGTAGAGGTGTAACAGTTTATCATCAGAAAAGAATTTGTATTGGTTAAAGAAAGCTAAGGTCACTACATTATACAAATTAACTCTCTTTAAATTTTAATGTACTCGCAGAAATTTTTTGCTCATGAATAAGTAACTTCCGTATATCCCCACAGATTACAAGTAATGTTTGGACTATAATTAGTTGACTACCTGTTCTGGTTTTGCATTCTGTATTCAGACTAAATATGTAAATAGATGAATAAAGAAAAACTGACTTGGAAATATTTTAAATATAGAATTTTTTTATTCCTTATTAAGATTAACATGTTAGTATTTTGTATTATCGATATAGGTATTTTCTTTAATACTTCTTGGTCTTTTTGCCTGTTTCTTTTAACTGTTTAATTAACCTTGTTCTCTTTTGTCTCTTTCTTTTCACTAGTTTTGCCCAAATTTGATGTCCTCATTACCCCTCCTTCCTATATTTTTGCTCTCGATGAAACAGTAGAATTTTCTGTCTGCGGATTGTAAGTATCCATAAAATTCCTCCCTATTGACTGATATCGCAGAACATATTTTTGATCACTGCCAAGTTGAAGCAGAAAGAAAATGAAAAAAAAAGAAACTGAATTAGATTAGCAATAGATTTGCATCAGTTTTAGTTTTATGAGACTGTCAAATTGTGCTTTTTATGTTTAATTATGAATGCATAAATTAATTGCCACAATGTAACATTCCAGTCTTCCCACAATGCACCACTTCCTGTAACAATGTTGTATGATGTGGTTGAGAGGAGGATTAAGAAGTTCTACAGTGTTCAGCATGCACGGCCATGTTACCTGTTTGTAATCCACCAAAAATTCTCCACAGAAAAAGCAGATATTTCCTTTTGAGATTTCAAATTTGAGATTTCATTTAACTCTCGGAAGCAAATTATACCATCAGAGAGAAGTGAGACTGAGGACTGCACAAAAGGAAACCAAATTTCATGAGCCAAATAAATGCATTATATCTATCAATAATTTGACATATTTCAACATACATGATGAAGTTTGAAGATCTTTCAGTTACCTGGTTTTTTATTCAAATGTTTATTGTTTAGCAGAGCTCTGTGTTATAGCTCAGATTTGGTTACAGTATAAGTTTATCTTCTCAAAATGTGAAATAATTATGTCGACATTAGGATGGATGACTGATCCACGTCCATGCTTTTCTTTTTATTTCAAATCGACATGCTTGTCTTGTGCTGCTTTCTCTTTGAGGGAAATTATCTTTCCACTTTCTTATCATTTTAATTAACATACCTGACAGAGATTGTATACCTGACATAAATTGAAAAAAGTGTAGTATCCTTTCACGATTGGGGATGTTGTTTATTATTCTTTGTTTCAAATCTTCAAAGGTATACCTATGGCCAGCCGGTTAGAGGTTCTATTGCTGTAAATGCATCATTGGAAAGGACAGGAATCCCACAAGCGCTCTCTGTAGAGGTAAAGACTTAGAGGTAGAGGTAGAGTGGTAGAGGTAAAGACCGCTGAAAAAAGAGACCTGGAAATCATAAAAACTTGCTTCATCATCATAAATACAAAGCTCTGAGCTTGCGTTTACTTTTAAAGTATTTGTATTTCATATAGAAATGGGCCGTAATCATCGTAATCATCCCCTCCAAAGAGGTTTTACCAAAGCCCCCCCCTCCCTCCACCCCCCAGAAAATTCCATGGAGCTTAATCCTGCTATTCCAATTAAGCAAAGTATCATGTTGTGTATCCATACAAGTTGACGTGGTCCTTTGGACACCAGTCCACAACCCCCTTCCCAACCTCCCCCACCCCCAGCCCCACTTCCTCCAGAAACTTGAATGTAGTGTTTGTAGTCTAATCTGAAACATCTTACGAATTCTGACAGAAATATTGACTATCGCATTTTTCTGTTTTTGATCAGGATACTGGGGACGATGGTTGTCATACCTTCGACTTCCCTCTAAGATATCTCGGGAGCGTTCATTCTATCGAGAGCAGGTATCTTATATTGGATGTTGAGTTTACGGAGATTGTGACTGGTATGTTCATCATGTAATAAATTAAGACCACAATTAAGATCAACTACAGGGCAATTGATGTGTAATTAAGAAAAGAATTCAAACCAATATAAACTCTAAAACAATGTTGGAATATGCACAATGACTTCATTAATTTTTTATATGAAAACAATCCAGATGCTACATGTACTCAAGTTACGACTATCATAATGCTTTAAAAAACATAAATCAAATGTTTTGTCTCCTATGCAAGACCCAACTAGATTACAAAATATAATTGAATAAAACAATAAATTCATTGATTTTATTTAGTAAGAAACAGAGTCTAGATGCCCGAATCAGTATTAACCTTTACTGATGTTATTTTTGTTTGTTTCTGGTTTGCTAAAAAACAAAGAAGAAGAACAAGAAAAAAAGAGAAAATTGTTCTTAGAAGCAATGATATTTAATGCTGGTTATCATGAAATTAGGTACCATATCTATGTATTTAGGTCTAATCTATAGATGTATTTATAT
>KN885420.1:38082-55619 GCA_000934455.1 Apostichopus parvimensis | reverse complement strand
CTGTACATTGTAGCTATAGCTATTAAACAGAAGTTAACTGTCTATTGTACTAGTCCTGAGTGCTGTACATTGTAGCTATAGCTATTAAACAGAAGTTCACCATGTCTACTGTACTAGTCCTGAGTACTGTACATTGTAGCTATAGGGATTAAACAGAAGTTATCTATATTTACAGTCCTAGTCATGAGTGTTGTACATTGCAGCTATAGCTTTTAAGCAGAAGTTCTCTATGTCTACTGTACTAGTCCTGAGTGCTGTACATTGTAGCTATAGCTATTAAACAGAAGTTCTCTATGTTTACAGTACTAGTACTGAGAACATTGTAGCTATAGTTATTAAACAGAAGTTCACTTTCTTTACTGCTGTAGCATAAAATACATTGAGAAAGGTTTAAGCATCAATGTTTACAACAGATATTTTATGCAGGGGTATGACACCTTCATAACAGATGGTAATAGACATCTCTTCATCCCTTGGGTAGGGTTATCATATTTTATCGGGATATTAAAGGAAAACAAGTTTTTGCAGCATGGGATAGGGAGCTAAGTCTGGGAAAACAAGTATTTGGAAGGGTTTCAATAGCTGCTGAAAATGGTACCAGAGTTAAAGTTATAAAGTGCAATCTCGCAGAAAAATCAGTGAAATGGCTGAAGGACTTTTAGTATTGACAAGTTGCGTTCTGTGCTCAATTTGGAGTAGCTAGTTGGTCAGTCACCATTGAGAGAGTCCTTATAACTGTATTTATTACAGCTTTTTTGAAATTACATAAAAATTTGGACAGTTTTTAAAATGGAATAATATGCCAGATAGAAAAATGAGGACATAAAGTGGGTAAATGTGGAGGTATGTTAACCATACCCTTGGAAGAAATGAAAATTTTCTGTGAATATAGTTGAGTACACTGGACACAGCAGACAGATTCCAAGCTTTCATTAGATGTGATGTGACTTTTGGGAAAACTAATATAATGAAATAAAAAAATGAAGATGCTAACAATTGCAGTACTCAATGATATAACAAAGGCAGGGATCAAAGACAGTTTATATTATTCAGTATTTATATCATTAATATGTAATTTCAAGCATATTACGTTATCAATCGCGGCTTACTGTGTATTGTGGTGAGGTCTTAGGAGCCAATTTTCAAAGCGAGGATATTCAGTCAAACAGGAAGCGGTTCACTTAAAAATCCAATATTAGAGAGTTTTGAGGTTACTGATTAATATAAATTGTCTTTGGTCACTGACTTCGTTATTACTTAAATATCATAATGCTGTCAGTATGTCTGTCTGTTATATTGAAGACATCCAACATAATGCAAGTTTCATAAGATGCTTTGAGGTTCTTGGAAATGGGACATACTGAAATAAAAGAGAAAGGACATTTGTGATTGAAGTAGATCTTCAGCATTACTGTTAGTATTTTAGATCCAGTCAAGGTTGGTTACTGGGTTACTTATAAGTCTGTAAGTTATGGTATGATTCTTGGAATCCTTAAAGTACTGAAACCAAAAAATGAAGGAATTTATTGTGTGAATGAATTGGACCATCAACAGTAACTGTTCGTTGTTTGTACATTGTACATTGCGTCAGCAATACCAAGGGTCGTTAAGTTACCACTGTCGAGGATTGTAATACTTACTTTCTTATAAGTTAAGATAAGTTAATAGTATGTAATCATAAATTATGCAACTGACCAGTAATAATTCAACAAGCTTTATTATCGATTTTTTCCCCCACCGGAATGGTGAATTTGAAGAATTCGATACTAGATATTGTCCTATCCTTGATTAAATGATAAAGATTAGATAAAAATGTTTAATGTAAATAGTAGATTTTACCATTTTAGAGGATTCTGCCATATTTATTTTGTATGTCGAGGTTACATACATTTCAACAAAATTAGTGTCTTAGTTACCTTGACGAGATATAGAGATAAGTGTGTCTGTGAAATCCAAACATTAAAGAAATCTCAAGGTTGTAATTATGATATCAGTTGTTATTGTGTAACACATATTTCAATATTTTCTTTCTTTAAAGTTTAATAATTTAAAAATTTAACAAAATAAGGTCTTTTAATGGAAAATCAAGTTTGAGGACACAGGATCACTAAAAGCAAGCATAAAAGCAGCTGTTTGTGTTCTGTCATCAGTAGAAAACCCTATTCTACTTTGCACCAGATTCACTCAGGTTAAATGTAAATTATAGGGCTATGTTGGGTATGAACGCTATGTAAATGTCATGCTTCCCAAAGTGTAGGTCAGAGACTTATCGTTGGTTGCGGTGCAGTGTAATCAGCAATCACAGGCGAGTAAATATTAGCTGAGTGTACAATGTTTGGGCTCGCAACCAGCCTACGACAAGTGCAGTTTAGGTCGCCATGGCAAATGTGTCGTAAGCAGAGATAAAAGCATGTCTTCTTGTCAAAGACCTTGCATTTATCGATAGTAATTTGCTTTACCAGTTTATGGTTATGGCAAGTTTCTGCCATAGTTCTCTTATGTAACTTAAGCTAGAAGTAGTACATCTTGCACATAAGGCGAACAAGATTAACAGACTAGCTTATAAAGTTCATCCATGCTTTGTTTCTAACCATCGGGGGGGGGTGGGGAAGGGGGCCAGAGTTTGGGGTTGGGAGGAGTGGTAGGATGAGCTATGAGCAATTTAAAAGGTAAGGTTCACTGTTTAAGTAAAGCAAGATGATTCATGATGACACCTGCATAGCAGTGAATTCCTTCATCTTGATCATTTATTTTCTATTTTGTATTTTCTTGCGTAGAATTTGAAGAAAGGAGACCACCATCTCGGAAAACCTCCAGCACAACACAACAGATGGAGCCATCCAGATTACAAATTATCCAAGCTCAAATTTTAACTTTAATACAAGGTACAGTCAAGTTTTAAGGGATTATGTTTTCTTCAGTATTATAAGCATTAAACAAGTTCTGATATAAACAGTGCTGGATGATCCAATAGACCGATGGAGCAAGTGTCTAGTGACACCCAAGGTCAATTGGGCCCTTCTAGGCAGGACGTTCTAACTTTCTAGTTTAGAGTTGTGCCTGCAAAACAAAGGGGATTGGGGGGGGGGCGGGGGAGGGATGGGAGGACGGAGTTGGGTGGTAGGTACATTAGAGCCCCAGAGACTGTTAATCTGATATTGGTTGTTTTAATGGAATTACAATTGAGAGCTGTGTCTGTTAATGGAGTCACTCGCTGTGAACTATTATTGTGTAATAATTATGACAAAGATTTTGGATTGTCTCTTCTGCGAGACTCTGGTGTCTTCTTTCAGAACACAAACAATATTTGTTTCATTTGTTCATGATAGTGTGAGTTTGAAAATGTTAACAGACACTATTAAAAATGAGTCTGTATTGATTTAAGGATGTTTGTCTCAGCATGCCCTTGAAGGCATGATGGCCATTGAGGTCAATAGATGGTTCTCCTCCTCTCTGTGTTGTTATTATTATGTCTTTCCTGCCATTGGCCAAGGTTTCTTGAACCTTTCTCTGTCACAATCGGATTATTTGGATGTGAATGTTACTAATTTTTTTCCGTTTAATTCCTCAGCTGTCCTTGCAATTAGCATATACAAGTCACTGCGAAGATTTTGCAAACATCAGCCTTTCTTAGCTTTCAGTTCCATGATGTAAGTAAACACTTGAAAATGTGTCATCCAAAATCCGAACTTTGATTAATATGAAAAAAACTTTACTGTTGAAGAAGTCAGAGGATCAAACATTTCAATTCTAACATATATCTTTTCTCAAAATCAGATGTTGAAGTAATTCTGGTCAGTCAACTGCTGAAAAAGAATGAAGTATTCAAAGAACTCCCAAAGTTTTCAGAATGTTTTGATGTTTGTCTGTATGTGTGTTTCTTTGCATCTGTAAATGTCCTTTAATTTAAACAATAAGGAGAGAGGCATGTTAGTTGTGTGTCTTTTTTATGCCGTTATTCATAATGGAAATGCTGAAATAATAATACTTTAAATTTACTCATTAAATGTTTCACTATTATCACTATTAGGGTGTCACCTGAAAATGATATGAAAGTGTTATATTCTTCATTTAAATCACGGCTGCCAACAATACCAGTATAAAAAACAAAGCATTGCTGGTCTCGAAAAGAAAAAAACTGTCATTTTCTCAATTTTATGTTTGACCACTTTTATGTAATAATTCTGCTCAAGTATTAATAAACTAAAAATCGTATATATTGTGGAATTCAAGTTGTGTTCACTGTTTCTTGATCAGGAGTGCAGTAGTGCAGCCCTTATTTATTTTGAGGTATTACATGTCAACCAAATTTAAAAATATATAAAAATAAGTTGAATCATCTATTAGTCTCCTAAGTTTATCTGAGTCAATCTGAAGTGAGGAGAATGTTATGGTTGTTAGTGGTGATTTGCTGAAGATTTGGGTGGAAAGTAACAATCAGAGGGAGCTTGTCCTTGCAATCTCTTCCCTTTTTGACCTTCACTGCCAATGTAGATGATCTGGATAGGGAGCGGACTCTCTGAATGGCTTCATGCACCCTTCAGATAGACTCCAACCAGCTGTCCCTGGAAACGCACCATTGCCTACAGACGTCCACGCAACTTACAGGACCTTCTTGTGCATGCTGCTATTCCACCTCTAACTTCTAACCCTACACCCCATTCAGCAGGGTACTTTCAAATGTGATCGTACTTTGAGATGCATGGTCTGCAGCCACCACATTGTTGAATCCAATTCCATCACCAGCCACAGCACCCAACTCACACACAATACTAAGGGTCACATTACTTGCACAACCTCTAATGCCATCTATCTTGTAGAGTTTGCGGCATCCAGTATGTTTGAAACCAAACCACCCTCAAGAAGTGGTTCTATGGTGACAGATCCACAGTCAACACCATGAAGACTGATACCCAGTTGGAGAACACTTTAACCTTCCCAACCATACCATTAATGACATGTCCCTACAGGAGATTGAATGCTTAGGTAGCCGTCCTGACCTAAGTACGAATCAGCAGAGAGAGGCTGTGGATGCAATGCCTTCGCACCATTCAACCTCATGGGCTCAACATTCAGGAAGGACATGACTGTCCTTTATTCTCCCCCCCCCCCCTCCCCGTTTCCATCTCACCTTGTTTTCCCCTCTTCTCAAAGCTCTCTTCCACAATTTTTCCCCCACACTTTTCAGTCTTTGTCCTCCTCTAACTTACTCCCTACACCCTTCCTGTAATCCTCTCTTTGTCCCTCTACACTTTATCTCCTACCTCTCCCTTTCCCCTGATGGTTTCTTTCTTCTCTCCATCCCTTGTCTACTAATACTCTTACATCTATCTCTTTTCTGTTCACCCTGCTCATTAGCCTGACTGTATTCTGTGTGTGTATTTGTCCCTTCTGTTACTGTAACTTGTCATTCAGCCTCTGAAGAAGATCCTGCTAGGATCGATAGGTCAGGCCCTCTTACCTTTTCCACATTTCTTTTATTTTGGTAGGTTCTTTGTGTTAACAGTATCAGCTGCCATTTTATGCTACAAAATACTCACATTCCAGAGCCAAGATGAAAGCCTTCTGCAGGATGCCTATAAAAAGTAAGAAATTGTTTTCATTTTATTTGTACCATATTTTTGATGATTTTCATTTTGGTTTTTACTACTGTATAATTTGGTGTAAATTAGCATGTAATTTGTGTGTGTCATCTACTATAGTGTCACAGTTTCACAAAGTTAGACTACCACTGTTGGCCTCAAGATTCATTTTGGAAGTCATTGTGATAGGCTTTCTTATTGCACTGGATGTTTAGAAGCTGTCGTACTTGGCAAAGTGACAAGAAACTTAATGAATTTTTTATATTTTCCTTACGACCAGACTTGTAGTAAGCAAGTACTGGTTCCATTTATTCAATTTATTTCAATCAATCAGTGGTAACAATCACACATTACAAACAGATATGTTAAAACATGATAGCGAGAACATGAATGCTGACAATAGATGATATAAGAATGAGTAGTAAATCACAGAGAGGTAGAACATACAGTGGAAAAATAATTGAATGATTAGGTATTAAATCACAAATAGGTAGAACATACAGTGGAAAGATTATTGAATGATTTAGGTATTAAATCACAAAGAGGTAGAAAATACAGTGGAAAGATTATTGAATGATTTAGGTATTAAATCAAAAAGAGGTAGAACATACACAGTGAAAAGATAATTTAAACGATTTAGGTATTAAATCACAAAGAGGTAGAACATACAGTGAAAAGGTAATTTGAATGATTTAGGTATTAAATCACAAAGAGGTAGAAAATACAGTGGAAAGATTATTGAATGATTTAGGTATTAAATTACAAAGAGGTAGAACATACACAGTGAAAAGATTATTTGAATGATTTAGGTATTAAATCACAAAGAGGTAAAAAATACAGTGGAAAGATTATTGAATGATTTAGGTATTAAATCACAAAGAGGTATAACATACACAGTGAAAAGGTAATTTGAATGATTTGGGTATTAAATCACAAAGAGGTATACAGTGAAAAGATCATTTGAATGATTTAGGTATTAAATCACAAAGAGGTAGAACATACAGTGGAAAGATCATTTGAATGATTTAGGTTTTTAATCACAAAGAGGTAGAAATTACAGTGGAAAGATAATGGGGGAGTACTAAGAAGTATAACAAGAAAACTTGTGGAATAGAAGTCCTCGGAGAACAAGGGAAACAAACAAAAGCCAAAAATCAAAGAAATGGAGTAAGAATTGACAAACTAAGAAAATACAGGACACCCGCCCCACCCACCATTTACCCACATTGCTAGACCGCCTCACCCTACCCACCATGTACCCACATCGCTAGAAAGATTAGATGGGATAAAAGACAAGAATGTGGCCTGTACTCATACTTGTCCTCATGTCATTGATCCAACCTCTTGAGGAAATAAGATTTTCTTGTTGTTTTTTCCTGTGACTTATTTTGTATGTTTATTGAAGTCAGTTCATATGTAATGCAAAAGGCCAAAGGATCATCAATTTCGGAAAGGATTGCTGTTTTCATACTTCACTTTAAAATGAAAATACTGCCCTCTCTTGGGCTATAAGTCAGACAACCAACAAGTCTGGAGTGGAGTGTTTTAGCCATGAGGTTTTGCAGTATGGAATTTCACAAATGAGAGCAGTGGTTATGTACGATTAACGGAAAGTTCACTCGGAATTAAAGAATCTATGTAGCAGTTGGTTAAAATCAATTGTTATTGTGTATATGTTCCTTTAGGTCAGAAGGTAGATTGCCAAAGTAAGCTATTGATTTGACCATGGAATCCAGTGGTCTCCTTTAGTGACATAGTTTTATTAGCTAGTTTGAATTTGCCTCTGAAATACTCTTAGATGAAAAACCCACTGTATTTTGGCGAGCCAGGGCCAACCTCCCATATGGTCGGTTTCTTTGCTTCTAATTGCAATTCCCATGCAACCCATATTTATTGTCTGGAGTAATTTTGAAAAGTTCAACATTCAAGTAAGTTCTTTTGGAATATGTGGAGAATACGCTGGTTAATTTTAAAGGGGCTGAATGTCTCACTAGGGTACTTCAATTCTATTGTTCAATCCTACTGTCAGTGGCTTTTTTTTCAACTTAACATCCAGTATGGTAACAATCCAGCCTAACTGTTAAAGCCACAAGCACACAGTATATATATATATGTAATAACATTACCATCACTTTCTGCACACTATGGTGTGTACACAGAAAAAAAGATCTATTACGCTACCTTTCAATATCGCAGCAGCCCTCTAATCACCGTTGCTCACGTCACTTTTGTTGGCATGGATGATATGATCATTTCTGGTAGAGTGTTGCTGGTACTTGAAAGTTGCACAAAATATACACGGCTGGTATTACACAATGGTAGAGATTATTTTTAACATAGCTGAACCTTGTAGTGACAAGGATCCAAATGATATTGTAGACTTTGTTGTTGTTATGATTCCTGTTTTCTTCTTCTGTTGATTATGTTTAGTCTGTGAGTCTCATTGTCTGTCTGTCTGTACAGAGCATCATGTTTAGTTAATTAGTTTATGTCATGTTAGTGCCTCCTAGACAGTCTGCCAGAAGATAGGGAAAGGAGAGGACAAAAGAGGGGTAGGTCTTGCAAGCAAGCACATTGCATATAGGAAAACATGCCTGGTAGTGGGGAGGAAGAGAAAGGGTAGAAGTATCCCCACACCCCATCCCCTCCCTTACCTTATAATCCTATCTATGAACATCCATTTACAGTTTAACAAAAAGGATGGTTTGGAAAATGCAATATTTTTTGTAACACAGTCAAACATTGCAGTATTTTGTTTCCAAGCGTGAACGCTCTTTTTATCTGTTCATGTGGAGTGCTATTATTTCCTAAAAGAAAGATAAAAGATTGTAACTTTTACAGCAACAAAAGACGATCAGCATAAAATCAATTTCTGCTAAAAGCAGGTTGCAAGTCATAAAATACAATTATGGATGATTGGCCAATAATTATACTGTTTATCGTTGTCACCACCGACCAGCAATTCTTCATTAGCTAGATCATTGTGCGTGTGTTTTTATGTCAACAAGGTATTTTTTAATCACGTTAATATGCATGCAGTATGCTAACGATTATTAATACTTGGGATTCTGTTTTTCGCCGGGTTTTCGCAGTACTGGATTGGGTGGTAAAAATTTGTCTATTCGTTTAAAACAGGTGCAGTGTCAACAAACCCTAACTGTTTCAAATTAAAAGTTGAACACTTACCTGAAGCAAAGAGAATATTAGCTACCGTGTAAAGTGTATCCTCAGATTCTCTTTAGGCTGATAGTTGGTAAGCCATTCTTGGCATTTTATACATTAAAAATAGAGATACAAAAGGAGCCAATGAATAAATAACAAAGAAATAAGTGAGAGATTGATATATCATCTGAACTGATGCAAACCTTATCACGAGGAGCTTGACAATGGGTAGTTGTCATCAGCATAATATTGTTTATTATTTACATCAGCCATTTAAAGTCCTTTGTGTTGTGGAATGCCCTAATTTTGTTGTGATAACACCTAAAAGAAGTTTGGTTGTAGGTTTTACATGTTGTTCTTACAAATTGTTATTGTGCCTATATATCTTTTCACTGAATATTCATAACACAATGATTTAAAACACTCTATTATCACAGTTAGTTAGGCATAAATTTATCAACAAAACTAACAACAGTAATTTTGACAACCAAAGAAAAATTTTCCTTGGAATATATCCGAACTTCACAAACAAACATGTCATTATGTATATTTGCGAAATAAAGATGTTGAATGTCTGTTGATGAAAACTCTAAAGTATCTTAACCAAGCAAAGAGATACCAACAATTTCCATAGTTACTCTCTTCATCTTGAGTGATAACATTAGAAATTGGGGGCATATTTCCTCAATCATAGACTAAAAATGATACAAATATATTTAGGTTAAGTGACTCTTGCATCAAATTGAGTAGTCATGAATATTGTAATGAGGGAAAGCAGCAGCCATTACATTTTTATCTTTGTATGGGACATCCACGCCACGTTAGGAAAGTAGTTTCAGACAGTTATATTTACGATACTTAAGCAACCACGAATGTGGGAGAAGCCAGTAAGGATATTGATTGGCTAATGAGAAAATAAATGTGAGGAGAAAGGCAACTGAGACTAGAAAAAAAAGATATTAATAAAATCATTGATCATTTTCTTGATACTATTCAATATTCAATCAATATTTCATCACTATGTAGGTCCTTACTCTGACATCAAGTATTAATTTCCAATCATGGCATCAAAGTTGCAGACTATTTTAAATTTTCCAATTTGTTTCTAACAGTTTTTGTTTTAATAAAAATATGTGAAGATAAGTAAAAAAAAAAATTGGTTACGGCTATTGATATTAATTTGTAACTACTTTCTTCGTATTTCTTTGGTTCAAACTAAAGTTCTATTAGATTTTCTGTATTTGTTGGTCTCACTTCCCAGAAGTCATGTCTCCAACTTTTTCTTTTCAAAATTAGTTTCTAATGATTAATACCAATGTGTGAATTGTTTGAGCATTAAAAATTGTTTGAGAACCAAATATGATCATCCATCCTTTGGTGTCTTAGTTGGATAATGAATATCTTATTTTGTGTTAATATAGGCTGTACTGGGTAGATTTGGGAAAATTGCCGATCAAATTCAATAGGCTGCTTTAAAGAGAAGTCTACAGTAAAATTCATTTAATACAAATGTGGAAGAGATGGTATAAAAATAGGTTACAGCTATTTATATTAATTATAAAGCACTTTTGCTGTATTTTTTTTGTCCAAACTAAGGTCTACTAGGCTTTCTTTTTGATTCCTTGCTGGAGGCAGAAGGAATCTATTTGATGCTGATGGTGTGGGTATGTGTGTGTGTGTGTGTGTGACACTTGCTTGTAAACACCGTAACTCAAACAGTTCATGGTGGATAAACATCATACTTGGTTGAGGACATGAGGCCTATTCTTTTCTGTGAAATTCAATAGTCATTTGCCTACTGAAGATGTTTATCAGCAACTGGCAATCATTGGTGTTCTTATATATTAAATATAAGAATAAATTACTTCTACCATCACAACACCTGATACCTAAAAGTTTGGAGTGATTTTTGTTTTACTTTTGGCTTTGCCATCTTTTTTCCTTTTCTGTAATAATCTTTCAACCTTTGAATTGATGATCCTACCTCTAGCATCTTATAGCTGTAATGTCTACATCTACCAGGGCCGTGAAAAACAGTATTAGGACACCACCATGGGGGCAAGAGGGGGCATTTGCCCCCCCACTTTTTCCCAAATCTTAGTTCACTTTTTTGTCATTTTTGCAGACAAATGTGCACAACCCTAATCGAAATTATTCCCCCACAACAGCTCTATCAAATAGGCCTATTTGTTTCGAATCTAAGTCGAATTTGTGTTTAAGATTGTAACATGTAGCATGCAGAATAACTGGAGCTGGAGCTAGCACATGGTTTGCAGCACAGGTTACGAATCCTGGAGCTAACACACTAGCGATTCAATTCTGCATGTGATGAATCCGCGGCATGTGCTACAGTGCTAGCTTCAGGAATTGATTTTCAACGTTGCTGCTCTACTGAATGCGTTGAATAACTAAATCCAGAGAAATGATTTACGAAAGCCAGATTTGCATATTGGGTATATCAATAATTAAATTCAATAAACTGACACATGACACCCCCCCCCCCCCCGTGTCATTCAACAATATGCAATGGCATATGCCGATGTAATTTTTTTACTGCTCGAAATCACCCCTCCTCGACTTCAGTGGCGACGGAACCGGTGGACTTGAGGGGCTTATCCCCCATGAAAAAAGTGTGGGGGGGGAAAGGTATGTTCAGCCCCAATATTTGCCAAGTGCTCCAAGAAGTGGGGACCGAAGGGAGAATTTCGAAGTGGGTGCTGAACATATTCTTGATCGGTCCAGATGCACAATATACTAATTATTTTAGGGGGAAAGAACTGTCTAGATGCGATTTATTGTTACCAGAGGTGTCATTTTTGCTGATCTAGGATTTTCTTTTTGCTTAAATTTCGACGCGCCGCGCCAACTGATGGTGATACACCGCCTAAATAGTGACGTATAAGCTTCAGTTGTACATCACCATATAAGTTCTTCTATCCGCCCTCCCTAAATTTACACCCGTTCATTAATTGTTTAGATGCAATTTAAAGCCTATATGGGTGTTAATTTTACCGATCTAAGGGTACCTTTCATCGAAAATTTCGACGCTCCTTGCCAACCGATGATGGCGCTCCGCTTAGATAGTGACATATAACAAAAGTTGTACATCACCATCTGACCATATGTTCTACTATCAATCCTCTTCAAATTTTTAAACAATAATTAACTATCTAGATACAAATTGCAGACATGAGATCCATATTTCAAGGAGGGGTACATGCAGCTTAGAGCACTCGGGAAGTGCCTTTTCCGGCCATCTGGAGGGTTTGTAAAGCCAAAAAATTTCTTGTACGCTCCGCGCCAACCGATGGTGGCGCTCCGCTTAGATAGTCTTGCTGGCAGATTTGCCCCCCCACTTTCACAACTCAAATCCCGCCCCTGGACACCACTAAACACACTAAAGCATGTTGTTATGGCGGAGCATGATAATAAATACAGTGTAACACCAAGGACACATGAATGTAATCCGCAGACGTCAGTAACGTTTTTATCTGCAGATAGTATAGTAATTAAACTTAAGGTAGCTGTTTTTGTAGTATAGTACAGTATAGTATCAAAATAACATAGTGTAGTATAGTAAGAGTTATATTAGTAAAAGTATAAGGTAGTTGTTTTTGTTTAGTCACACCCTCTTATTTTCCAAACCTGCTGATTAGTGTACTCAAAACAAGATTCAGTTGATCGCGTAAAGGCACCCTCCTAGATTTTCATTGCCAAATGAATGTTATTTAAAATTTAATGAATGAGATTGATCCAATATTTAACGTTTTGTTTCCCAGACAATTTTCATGGCAGTATCAAAGACATTTTAATAGCAAAGTTTGGAATTTTCCAAATTGAGGGTGATGTAAACATCTCCAATATACTGCTAATTTGCTAAACTTAGTTATAATCTCCAAACATTCATCACAGTTTGGTTAAAGGCCGCTTGATTTTGCAGGATGTGAACTTTTGAGTTTGTTCAAAGAATTCCCAGTAATGCTGTCAATTTTTCCATTTGTTCATTTATTTATAAAATCAGCTTTTCTCGATTTTGGCTGATCAGCATTTCAAAATTTCAATTTTTATGTAATTTTGTTTCTCAGTCAAACAGTTTCTAATTTTTTTATTAGTCCATTGACCTATGATGAAGTTCCAATTTGTCTTCAAAAAAAGTAAAGAAAAAAAAGAGCTTGCAAAGAAAAATTCAGCAAAAGAAGAGAATCTCACATGATGTTGTTATGCTATGGCAAAAGAACTGACCCAGATTTGCCTATCTGTGTATTCAGTTGTGTGCATAGTTTGATTATCATCTAAGAAATCAGATATGGAAGGGGCCCCAATACCAAGGGACCATGTCCACGGTGACTTTTTAGGCCTATCTTGAGCACTCAATGGTGGGTACCATTCTTTGGTGTAACCTTTCCAATTTGATTCACTCCCAGACGTGAACGTAGTTTGGGGCACTTTCTGAAATTTTTGTCATCAAGTGCAAGTCACGTTGCATTGACTTACAATGTCAATATGAAACCAAAGAAAGCAACTCTTATATTTTATTGGTAAAAATATCTAACTTAAACATGAACCCCCTGGTGGGGTTGTATGCAGGTAAGAAGGAACCTACAGGGTCAATTTGTATTAGATATCGATTACTTAGTGATCTGTTTTTGGAAAATGGAACTGGTCGTGGTTATTCAACTTTGGAAAATATGAGAACTCCAAGAGAAAGGAAACGTGATAGATCCACAGAGTTAATAGGCAGAGGAAAGGTTCTACTCTGTTCAGACTAAAATAGGGCAAAAGTTTTGACATTAAAAGAAACAGTGCAAGTTTGCTGCACAAGCTAACTGCTAAAGATTTGAGTTGGAATATTGTAGTACAGTATGCTTGTTGTGTAGCAGAGACCATAGAAATTCAACACATACTGTAGAATCTACTTCGGACCAGCTTACAACGATTTGCTTTGCAAAGATTTGAAGGTCCCTTGGGCCATCTTGGTACACCTAAACCAATGGCTCACGCAAAGGGTGTCTACGTTATAGTAACAAGGTTTTCAATGAAATCCTGAATTTTCACATATATAGAAACACTTGATGCACCAGATAAGTAAATATAAACTTGATGAAATGAATTACAACTCATGGCTATCTAGCTGCAACTTACATAGTTGTTCTAACTTTTTGGGAAAAAAATCCTACCATATTCCCAAATATTGTACAACCTTACGTTAGGCCCTTAACTAGTTACATAGCCGCACAAAGCCTAGCCGTCTATATTGTTCATAATGCTATTTTTGGTATAACCAAAATGTAGGTGAGATGGCTTAACAGAAATGTTTGGGCCCCTAGGGAACAGACACTGAATTGGAAAATATGTATGAGTTGGGCGCCAACAGTTTATGGAGGGCTCCAATCAGTGACCATACAAACAGAAAAATAAAAGTAGAAACATGTTAGAAGAAAAAGAAAACCTATCTATAAAAGGAATCAATTAACTTGAAAAAAATGTGTCCCTAAACCATAGATAACGTGATGTTCCTCTTGTTCGTAAAATGTGCATGCCTTTATTGAAGAATGTTACAGTGACAATGTAACAAGGCATCATCGTCATAGATGTAGGACTGCAAACATTTGCTTGGAAGGTACAGAAAGGTCCGCTGTGTTGCATCTTAGGCTTCTATTAGCATTGTCAAATCAGCTAGGCCTAGGCGATATACTATAGGCCTTGGCTATATACTATATATTATATATTATATTGATTTGATGTCCACAATTTTGACAACTTCCTAACGTACTGTAACAATTGTTTACCCCTAGGTCTGTATCTGACAGTTTGGTTTTACATACATTCAGGGAAAGATGCTATTTTCATATTTCCTCTTCACATGATTAAGAATTTGAGCATGATATAAATTGGTACAGCATGTTGCATAAGTGTCAAAACATATGTATAATTTATGCCATATTGTGATCTTGTTGAAGAAAGAAGGCTGCTTCAAACACTTGACAATGAATAGCTCAAAGGTTGAACATCTTGCAGAGGCTCTGTGGTAAATTTTCACGTGCTCCTTAGTTTATTTACCTGTTTAATATCACGTCATAGCAGTTGCTTGATTTGTCTTGAAAATTGGTGAAACCATGCAGATCTATAAAATAAAAAAAATTAACCTTCACCTGCATGGGTGAGCTTAAGAGTGGATTTAATAAGGTATTGACTAATTGTAAACCAATGCTTAACTTTTAAGAACAGTAGCTAACTTGCATAGTCAAAATTGGGATATTTTTGAAAAGAATTCATGACTTTGTTATAGTTTATGTGAGAACGAAAACTTGATAAAGTGCTGCAACAGCACTGGATTTGTTATTAAGTATCAAATAGTATTTTACAATTGACCAAAATCAAAAGCGAAGCGGATTTAAATTATGAGGAAAACAAACCTAATGACACTTTCCACTCTTAAATTGTGTCTTATCACTGAATAAAAAGTAAGTTTGTTGAAAGATCCTTGCCATTGATAACTTCCATAGACGAAGATCACTTCTGCTTACTTTACACCCTTTGAATTTGGTTCTAATATTTGATATTTTTGTAAATTTTATGATGCATAAGAATTAAATGAAAAAATATATGATCCGTCTGTCTCCAATATCCACGATACCCACGATTCATTACTGAGGATTTACTAAGATTTATACTTCATGCATGAATTAGACAATAGCTTTAGGTGGTGACACTGATTCCTTCTGAAGCAGAAATCAGGGTTTGACTCACAACTCGTGACAGGTTTGAATATCAAACTAAGACACTTTCTTTCCGTTGGAAGAATGATGAGCTTATTTTGCTTTATGGCGAAACTTTGGTTCAATTGTCAACACATAATCATACAAACACTTTTTTCATAGTACTATTAAAAGAAAAGTGAAAAGCAAAATTGACAAATATTATCAGAATAAAATGACCTTTTAATTCTAACTTGAAATGAAACTAGGTAGACACGTTATTAACAAGTGAACAACATTGTGATGTTAATTTTACTCCACTCCTCTCTTACTTGTCTCGACTCTACTATTTTGCACCTTCCCTGATCTACTTAACCGTAATAATTAGCACTGCATTCCCCCCCCCCCTGACCCTCCTCAGGTCATCGCCCATCACCTCTTACTTTTGAATCTTGTAACCATTCTCAGTATAGAAGCCTATTCTTGTGAGTTCTTTCCTTTCGTTTGAAATCAGGTTTTTGGGACGTTTTCTGTATTTTGGAACTTCATCATGTACAAGAAGCCTTCAATTTCAATGTGCTTTACTATCCTTTGACTTTTTGGTATATAGGCAGTATGAAAAAACTTGATCAAAGTCTAAATGTTGAAAACAATGATAGGGCAGATTAGAAAATAGACAGGTTTTCATCTCCTAGTGTTACTATTACAACATATGCCTTGGCCCAATGGCAGCCCCTTGGCAGCCCCCTCTGGTTTTTTAAACCAGAATATCTTTAAAATGGAAATTTTCCTTAGGGTATTTGGCACAATATATATATTTCTTAAATTTTATTGCATAGGTGAGGTTCTCCCTGTCAATTTAAATTATTCTTTGGCATTGGGAAGTTGAGAAAATGTATCAGTTAAATTTAGAATATAAATATATAGACATATTTAACGTTAGAATAATATTTCACCATATGTAGCTAAATATTATTTGCAAGCAAGTTGGTAATCAATATGAATTAACCGGCAACGGGTCACAAAGAAAATTAAAGTACATTAATATCATGCAGAGACCAGTTTAGATTAATCTGTGTTGCACAGGTTTATAGATAAGCTCTCCTCCCTTCATGAATGAATGCTTTTGGAGTTAAACCCATCTAAAGGTTATTCCAACATTAGTCA
Source organism: Apostichopus parvimensis (assembly GCA_000934455.1). Taxonomy (NCBI): domain Eukaryota; kingdom Metazoa; phylum Echinodermata; class Holothuroidea; order Aspidochirotida; family Stichopodidae; genus Apostichopus; species Apostichopus parvimensis. The sequence continues at coordinate 39,010 of KN885420.1, read as the reverse complement.
CACAAATCTGTCAAGACAAGAGTGTAACCTTTATAGCAGCTCCGTTTGGTTTGATTTTTGTCAAAAAATATTGACAATTGTTCAAATACAGAACCTGCAAATGCAAAATCTGCTTCAAATCAGATTTATGCAATTTAATCAACAATTTTATAAAGCCGATTGAGTATTACTCAAAAGAAGATTCCTATTGGCAAGACGTAGACCTCAGTTTCTTTTCTTTCTTTTTGTGTACTAAGTGAAGAAATAATGAATGAGCAGTTAATAAATTCAATGCAATTCTCAATATTCCATCCTCCAGATCTTTGGTCATTTATTTAGTATCACCAGATTTTGCTCGAGCAACATGTGCAGTGAGTGTTACTTTTTGTTGTGTGCAAGATAGACGGTGAAATTAACCTTTTAAAAGGCATAGCTGGTGGTTTTTGGACATCCTCTAATCCGTTCATTCATGTTACATGGAATATTTACACTTGTACCTTTCCATTGATGTATGGCACATTGTATTAGATTCTTTTGGAACGTCGTAAAACTTGATCAAACCTAGCACTTTTGGACAAGGAATTTGCTCTTTTCGCAACATTCCTAGCGCTCACGTGACTGCAAGTCACCCTGTGACGTACATGTGCGGAGTTGGTTGAGGATATATTTCGATCAAGCTATTCACTTTAGCACTAACACTACACCCATATGACACCATACTGTTTGCCGAGAGGCTTGGTTATGTAGATCAGCTGCACCTTACCAGTTCCCTAGGGTTGAAACAAGATAGCGCGCTTATAACTGCAACTTTGCAAGTGCCCATTCTAATGGAAGTATAACATGTTTTCAGGTTAGTGCGCCATATTATCAAGAACGAAAGTGACACAAGCTAGCCTACCTAGGCCTATATTGTCAACGTTTAAGTGTCAATTATTTTTTGTTGAGTTGT
>KN885419.1:39536-61918 GCA_000934455.1 Apostichopus parvimensis | reverse complement strand
TTCAATGGCTATACAAATGATTGCTTTTAGCGATTGACCCATAATGTGCCAGGCTAGAAGACAAATAATCATAATCATTGGTGAGCTCCCAACTTCAGCAAGGATGTTACTACACCGAGATATTTTTACCTCACTGATCGAGACATATAATTCTCTAATATGAACACGCTTGAGAGTCTGGAAGTAATTTAGAGAGTCATAACTACTAATAATGTACTTGTTGAACCTTTCAGCAATTTTATGCCTGCCTAAGCAAGTCTGGGGTCAATATACTATAGTGCATTGACTTGACTATTGGCAAAATGTCTGGGATTATAACATACATGGAGTCAACGGCGTCCAATGGATATGTTTAAACACAATATATGGCGCGGAAGGTACAGATTGCCGTATCGAACCTGTACTGCCCCTGGAGTAGGGCCGGGTGAGACGACTACCAACGTTAGACTACTGTACAATCTGTTCATAATGTTGTGAATACGTTACGTTCGCTGTTGCATAACTTTCACTTTCGGGTAGACTACCGTGGAATGGATGCAGTTTATCTCTGGCACACTGCCATCGGGATACTCATGAGATGAGCGAAGAGAAGAACTAGCCTTCAATAAAATTGAATTAGTACGCATTTCACAAATACAAAAGCATCTGCCAATGTTAGGCCTGTCAGAGGTCAGTGCGCGTCTGGCTCTGTTGCAACTCCCCGGTCCCAGCCGAGCGTTAGGCCTACAGAAGGTCCAAGCTAAACTTAACATAGTGGGCTGGACATAGACGTAGGCTAGGATAACCCATGCAAAGTTAAACAATATAGGTAAGTGGTTGAACATGCCTGTAGTGTTATGAGGTTAGCCTACAACAGACCTAATTAAGCCCAAACACTATTTCACAGGCTAGGCTTCATAATCTTAGGCTAAATGGTTAGTAAGTAATATCATGATCAAGCAAATGGGGGCTGGTGTCTAACGTAATAACAGTATGTTAGTGGGGCATAGCCTAAATCGGTTAAGCTAACGTTGTTAGGCTAGGCCCAGTAGACCAAATATTCTAAAGTGGAATGTGTAGTGTACAGTTAAGCTACAGAATATTTGATGTGAAGAATGATTTAATGTGAACAAATTATTTATGCAGTTAAAGCAGGACCACATTTCTTAGTTTTTATCTTCTTTCTGTCTTCTAGTTATGGTGACATTGCTTTCCTATCCAAGTGGCACTGATAATAATAGATTCTGGATGGCCAATGATACAGCACAGTTGTGGCAATTATAGGCCTACTCGCTTCTAAGGCCAATCACAGCCAAAATTCTAACTTCAAGCATCTTTTGACATCATCACTCACGATGGATTCAGAAGCGGAAACAGTTTTTGATGGCGATGAAGGACGTAGTACCCCGTCATCTTCTCAGTCAACAGAACTGTTTGATGATGATAACGACGATGAAGATGATGATCGTGTTATGGAAGTGAGTGACGAGTCGGGAAGCCGTCCAGATGACACAGCGACTTGGTCAAGAGACAGCAACAGCCAACATCTATTACAGCACATGGTTGCAAGAACTCAAAATGTAATTTCACAAAACCTCCATTCTGGGGAGAACAGGGCCACCGCTGGTGAGACGGGGGATAACCCAGGACAGTCAGAGCCTATAGAAGTCAATGTATTAAGAACTAGTCAATCAAGGGCTGATCACCAAAACAGGGCTTCAGCGAGTAATAGTCAGACCGAGGTTCAGAACAGTCCCCCGAGACCGTCGAGTCAGTCAGCCGAAACAAACCGTGCCGGGTCGCCTGTTTTCAGCACCACTGTGGTGGGGCGTTCAAGTCGAACCAATGTACAACGAACGGCAAGAGTTCCTGTAGAGAGTCCAAGATCCAACGCAATTTCCCAGAGTCACCAAAGACAGACTATAAATTCTGTCTCGACGGTACCCTCCGTCACTTTAGAGGGAGACAGACTAACAGCCTCGGAGAATGAAAGACGTCGCGATTCTCTGAGTGACTTTAAGCTTCCGAACGATGACATGAAGAAGACCGTCTTCGACGACGATACAGACAGTGACGATGAATCCGTAAGTATATATTTATATTGTAAGATATGTGTACGAGACTAACGAGAGGACGTATACTTTAGCAAAACTGTGTCAGATGGTCTGAGATGAATAAATATTGTAGACTATAGGACAAGAGGTATGAGCACTGCAAAAATCTACCGACAGTCTGAAATGAGCTCAGATATCTCGTCGGCCATTAATACCCAGAAGAAAGCTACCCTTTTACTGTATGGTTACCAGATGGACTATCAATTATCTGCAGTGATGTTACTCCTGAAGACCTTCCATTGTAGTGGTATCTTGGACACCTCCATACATATGAATTTATTTGTTCTGGAAATAACACCAGAAAGTCCAGGTTTTGCCTGAAAATATGTGGTGCAGTTTAAGCGTCTTGTCAAAAAAAAAATTATGCGTCAACCAGGGCCCAATGCGAGCGTAATTATAGCGAGCCGTGGAAGCTTGAGATCCCACGATCAGCTAAAAGTAGACTTCTAAGCCGCTCACAAGTGGACGGTTTTTCCTTCTACGGTTTAAACCTTATTATTCGTACATTCCTAATTGGAAAGCAGAATACTCCCCAACAGTTTGTTAATGGGTCCATGGCATATCAGCCGCTTTGTACTGACTATTGTTTCTTACCGGACTCAACAGACTTGTTCGTCTGACATCTGCTGACTTTAACACACAGAGCCTATCACATATATATCATATACAAGGCTTCTAGCTTAGGCTCGAACTCTGCAGTACTGGACTGGAAAGGTGGATCTTTAATCTCAATTCTCAAAATGAATATCAGCCCTTGAACTTGAAGGTGTAACAGTAGTATACGTACGAAAGTGTGCACGCCACATGACTTATTGGACCATAAATATGTGTACATAGTGTCCAGTGTTTAGACCATATCCGGCCAAGGAGAGTTAACGAATCTCTGTAATGCAATATTATAAAAGTTATTTACATTAATCAACGCTTATTCATGCCACAGCACAATCTCATTTTGATTTGGAACACTAAAAATGCTTCTTCAAAACTGTATTCTTTCTCTTCAGCAAACCTGCATAATTTGCTACGAGCCTTGGTCTAATTCTGGGAAGCATCGGTTAGCCTCCCTCAAGTGCGGTCATTTGTTTGGTTCAAGGTAGGTCAATTCACCAGGAGTGATTCCAGGCAAAAATGGACCGTGTCTAAACTTATCAGTGGAATAAAAAGACCTACATATGAGCAATTGCTGTTTAAAGGAATAGTCCAGACAAAAAATTATTTTTCAGGACTGATGAAAGGTCTTGGTGAAGTTTGCATTTCAAATTTTTATGAAAGGTTTTATTGTGATACTGTAATAACATTTGAAGTTGACACCTGTTTGCACTGGTCAGTAGTGAACTTGGGGCAAACAGGTGTGATGTCATCAACGTATGCTGGCAAACTTGTTTTAAATGGCTTTCCTTAGAATTCGCACTTTCTTTTTTCGAAATTGAAATGCATCTCAATGTGAATACTCTCATACAGTCGTTGGTACAGTATATTGTTAACTTCACATTACCATAGGAAACGTTCCCCTGGCCTATCATTTTAACTAGTGACTGATCTTTCCAAATTTTTGAATTTATAATTATAATATGGTGCTCAACATTAAAACACCAGAAGGTTATAAACAGAGTGTGGTACTAAGTACTACTGTAAGTACACGTTATGATGTATTGAATTAGAAACACAGGTACTCTGGCCCACCCCACAGCATTTAAAGCAAATCCAAGGGTAGATGAAATTGAATATTTATTTGCCACCGGCTGTGTCAGTGTCGGGACTCTCCCAACATGTGACTGCATTTGTGTTGTAAAAGTAACTGCTGTGTTATGTTCCTAATCCAGGCCCTGGTAATGGTGTGTAGCTCTAGTTCATACTTGTACACAGTAAGTTGTGAGGTTTGTTAATCCACTGACATCTATACAGGTATTGAAATACTGCCATACCCTCCCTCTGTCTTACCCTCCCTCTGTGTTACCCCTGTCTTACCCTCCCTCTGTTTTACCCTCCCTCTGGCCTCACCCCTTCACTTCCCTCCTTCCCTCATCTGATCAACACACAAAGATTTTGTGCATTGCCAAACTGTCTTTAATTGTTCCTCTTGTCTTTCAGACACATTTATACATGATGTATGTTAAATTGGGTGTGAGTTGTTGTTGTTGTATGTTGTGTTTGCCTAAGTTATTGTCTGATGCTACCAAATGTACGACCAGTCTACAGTATGTACGTATGCATGCATACATATATATGTCCATGATCTAGTGTATTACAGCCTTGAACTTGGGTGTAGCACAGCTCATTTGCATTTTAAGTTAACTTTAAACTGGAATACCGTTACCCTTAACCTCTTGCTTGTTTCGAACCCCATTCAAGCCAATAAATTTATTTGCTCTTATACAAATTTTAACTGTTCAAACTTGGAGGTAACTTTACTGTCATGATCCAGGCCTAGATTTTTGACCTTTCTGTATAAAATTAATTGGTTAAAATCAAGTTCCCACTGCCATTTTAACCGAATTTTACAGGGCACAAATAGTTGCAGTACAGGCTTATGGGAGAAGCCCAATAATATATGCGGACAATATTGCAGTATTAATACACAGCTGACTTTAGATACGTAAATCTGACTGACGATTGTTATCCCACTTTATATCCCACTTTATGTGCTTTATATTCTTAACGTCTACTGGCAATTCTTCATCTACTGGCAGAAAAATTGCCAGTGGCTTTATTGTTTCTTCTATTGTCAAACATTGAAATTGACTGGCACTTACAGTAGCCAGTAAGTAGCTTGAACTCCGAGGCCTCGTGGTCATTTCTTCCTTGGAGACACTAAATTCACCTTACTCTCAGATAAAGTAGGTGCGGAATTATAAGAAGCAGTATGTGTAGCCTTAGAAGGATACAGTAGTTTAACTATAGATGTTATCGTTTCTAAAAAACTACACATAGGGTGAGAATGTGTTTCCTTGTATTTCACGAGCAGACAAGGCATGTGTTTTTCAAGAAAGTCAATTTCATGTTGGTGTTTTTTCCGGCTCTTTATGTCATAGAGGTCTGAAGAGCAGGCATGTTTACGTTCTCATTGAACAGCTATGGCTTTCTGGCTTGTGATCATCTTCATTTCCTCTCCGTTAAAGCAGGCGTAAACAGGAAAGGCCTGGATGTGTATTAGTGCTGATTATATGTGTGCATTCATGATGCTATCAGGTTATCATTTTTTAAGACATAGGGTATACCTTTCAAGATATCTGCTGGTCGTCGAAAAGGGTGGAGTCGTACATTATCCGTTTAATGGTCATATTCAAGATACAGTATATCTTAATCACACACTCCCCCCATCTCACCCCTGCTATCTTAATCACACACTCCCCCCATCTCACCCCTGCTATCTTAATCACACACTCCCCCCCCATCTCACCCCATGCTATCTTAATCACACACTCCCCCCCATCTCACCCCATGCTATCTTAATCACACACTCCCCCCCCTCTCACCCCATGCTATCTTAATCACACACTCCCCCCATCTCACCCCTGCTATCTTAATCACACACTCCCCCCCCATCTCACCCCATGCTATCTTAATCACACACTCCCCCCCATCTCACCCCATGCTATCTTAATCACACACTCCCCCCCATCTCACCCCATGCTATCTTAATCACACACTCCCCCTTCTCACCCCCTACAAGAAAGAAGAAAGATCTAGAGGAGAACCAACCTGTCTATGTTTAGTGTTTGTTAGGTTTCAAGAAGAGTTGTTACGTTTCTGCCGTAGAATTCTTTGCCTTTAACATCGACAAGATGTATAAGTTTGCATGTTCAGATGTTTATATTTCATCGAAGGGTTTTATCTTTTCTCTTATGACTTTTAGCTGTATACAGAAGTGGTTGAAAGGCCAGGGAGGTAAATGTCCTCATTGCAACGCCAAGGCCAAGAAAACAGACATAAGGGTTATTTATGCCAAAGCCCTGAAAGCCATCGATACCTCCGAGAGGGACAAAGCAATCAAGGACCTGGAGAATGAGAAGGAACTCAGAAGGAAAATTGAAATTGAGAAAGCACAGATCATGCTGAAATATCAAATGGCTGTGGAGGAGGTTAACAGGATGAGGTCACAGGTCAAACACCAGAGGTAAGTTAGGGAAAGTACACAGAGATGGTTGTTCAATCATTTGGATATCATGCTGATATATCAAATGGCTGTGGAGGAGGTTAACAGGATGGGGTCACAGGTCAAACACCAGAGGTAAGGTTACAAAAAGTACACAGAGATGGGTTGTTCAATCATTTGGATATCATGCTGAAATATCAAATGGCTGTGGAGGAGGTTAACAGGATGGGGTCACAGGTCAAACACCAGAGGTAAGGTTACAAAAAGTACAAAGAGATGGGTTGTTCAATCATTTGGATATCATGCTGAAATATCAAATGGCTGGGGAGGAGGTTAACAGGATGAGGTCATAGGTCAAATACCAGATGTAAGTTAAGAATATAACACAGAAACGGGTAATTCAAACATTGGTTGTCATGCTCAGATATCAAATGGCTGTAGAAGAGTTATGGGATGAGGTCACAGGTCAAATACCAGACATGAGTTCCACACAAAACAGCAGACAGGTAGTTGAATTATGTGGTTCTTCGGTTCAAATGACAAGTGTGTTCTGATAAACTTTCAAGTTTTCAATCAAGTGGCAAAACAATGTGTCCAGTTTCATTTTTTTCACCAAGAGCCCAGAGATTTGCTGTCCCTGCCTCTATTTTCCCCATCTACCTGGTTCACAGATGCTTTAAACACCCTCCCCTCCTCGCCCCAAGTACCCACTTCTGAGTCTTAACGAAGTCATGGTACATAGACTATGCAACGTGAAGTACTAAAGAGAACGATTTTGTTAAAGTGACATTCGTGGAACAAACACCGCTCCATTTATCCCAACGAGTTAATGATTCGTTGCATCTAGGTTTACACTGCCACCTTCATCCAACATGTATGTTTCTCTCCCGAATTGCTATCAATGTTTACAGTAATAAAACTTGTGATCATGATACAAAATGCAAAGTTCTATACAGTCTAATGTTTTGTATGTCGGTCCATATCCTTTTCTCACAAAGAAATTCTGTATACATTACTTTACAATGTCGCACAAAGTTTGAACAATATTTTTACTCCCTGCTCATTTTTTTCCCCATTTTATTTACTTCTTGTTTTGCCTTGTCACAATGTCAGCTCATCGAGTAATTCATCTCAACCGGGCCCCTCGAGTACGCAGGGTGTGACACCAACCTTATCTGGCTGTTACAATTTAGAGAAGACCATTTCTGTGTCTAATGTAAGTAGTACACCATCCTTCTAGACTTCAATACTCCAAAACTGGGGACAAGGCATTTTCAGTATGTGCGCCCAAGCTATGGAATGCCTTGCCGTATTCGGTACGTACAGTACCTTCGCAAGCCTTGCTAGTTTTAAAACATCGCTGAAAACATATTATTTTAGTATTGCCTTTGATGTTTGAACTGTACAGTATTTTTGTATCACCATGGCTTTAATATATTTTTCTATCCTATTATAGGTTTTATGGGTGTATACCTTTTAGGCGATATTTTTCTACTGTTTGCTTTTGAATGTTTCCTGTATTTTAAATGTTTCCTGTATATTAATTGTTTCAATTCCTGTAAAGCACTTCGAGCAGCGTTACCGATGAACGTGCTATATAAGTACTATTTTATGATTATTATTACTCCAAAGGAAACTGTTATAAACTCTCTTTCTTCCATCCATTTCCCCCGTCATACCTCCCCTACCTCTGCCTCCCCCCCCCCCACAGCCTCGCCAAGTCTTTACCTCCCATTTTAGCCTTTATAAAAAAAAAATTATATTTCTCCATTATTAATTTTTCACCTTTGGTTTTCCCCATAAACCTTATTCTCCCATCCTTCCCTCCTTCTCATTGCAAGATCTTTTTTGGAAATTGTTTTCACCGATCTTCACTTTGACTATCGAAGATTTGTTCCTCTTCGTAGCTTCGACTCTACCCATTCCATCAAGCTACTTGTCGGCACTTATTCATTTAATTTTTGGTCAAATTCGAGTTTTATGAAACAAAAAAACTAGGCATGTTGAACTGTGAATTGATGCTTTTATTTCTGTGAAGTCAAACCCTCCTGTTTTCTTTGCGGTCTGTTTTTTCAGGATGGCAACAGCAGGATTCTATCCTACGACTATTCCAACCACTGCCTCGTCGCGTCGGTTCCCTCGCCGAATCAACTTTTATTTGCAGGGTTTGGTGTAAAAAAGGTATTGCAGATTTGTCATACAAGTAGGGGAGAAGTTAAATAGGAGCATCGGGATTAAAACTGTATAAAAACACATTGTTAAGTGGTAGAAATTGTACGGCGAATGTATTTCTGGTGGAAAAGTTGATGCCATGTCGAAAAATGTATTGAAAGTTTTAATTTCAGACCTGTGTCAGACCAAATTTCTCTAAATTTTGACAAAAGTACAGTATTGTCGGTCAGTTTTATCAGATACAATAGAAGTATTGTACACTTCACAATGGGAAGGTCTTACGAAACTCTTGATATCACTTAAGTTTTTAAGCAGATTTTTGTTCACGTTTGCTGAAGAGGGGGCACCTTTGGTTGTGTTTATGTGGATGAGAGGTTGAGGTGGGAGGTGGGAAGGGTGGCGGGAGGGGAGGTAGGAAGGGTGGCGGGGAGGGAGAGGAGTTGGAGTGACAGAGACAGAGACAGTCAGGATGGAATTACATCATTCACAATTTTTATTATCACTCTAAGAAATCTGAAACTTTAACCTACAAGCATTTTGAAATGTAATTACTCTATTTTCCCCCATCTTGTGTGGTTAGATAAGTGCTCTTATGAATTGGAAGACCAACCAGTACCTCCCGATGCACTCCAAGCCGATCAGAGGAATGGCGTTCAACGGACGCAACGATGGCCTCTTGCTGACGGGCGCCATGGACAAGACCTTGAAAATTACGAGTTTGACGAGTAGTACAGTTGTCCAAGTGTAAGTTGAGAACTTTGAAGTTTATTCATGACAGTTGTAAGTGGAAGAGGGGTTTCATAAAGTTCTGCATAATGCAACATCCTCCAGTTAAAACACGGTATGGTCTAATCATTGAAAATGATGCCAAGCCCTTTTTGAAAGAGAACCTCATTTTATATTGGGGGGTGGGTTCTGGAAAGGATTAGAATTAGTGATATTAGGAATGACAATGAAGTCCATTTGAAAACATTCATTTATCATATTTCCAATATTCGCATCAAAATATTTGCAAATATCATGAAAACAAGTTTTGTCATATAAGTTCCAATTATGGATTTAAAATAACAATTTGAAACAGTTTTGCGGTATAGGCTATAGCCTAACATGCTAGAGTATGTACCCACCACAGAATGTAGTAGGTTCAGGGAACAACATGGATTCATCAGAGGAGAGCAACGACCTCTGCTCTCTCTCTCTCTCTTTAACTTCCTGATACATGACTGAATAGAAGTGTACTTTCAAATCATTATTAGAGAACTGGCTTAGAAATAATTATCAAAATATTAAAATAGAAAAATTATCAAATATTAAAGTAGACATAATTGCCTAGCAACCATAGTAACTAATTGGCAAGAATGTGATTTTAATCTAGAGTGAGATTCAAAACTAAATTGTTTTTTTGTTTTTTTCAAGTCAGAATTTTTTTTGGGGGGGGGGGGAAGGGGACTGTTGGACCTTAGCAATTACCCTGTAGCAATGAATACAGTTTGTCAGAGTGTTTTGTATTGTATCGGACGCACATTAATCAAACCAGGGCTGTAGCCTTTCTAGTAGCATTTCCATTGGACCCATCCATAACGTTTTTTTTATTGACATTTCAGATACGACACCGCTGCTCCCGTCTGGTCGTGTTGCTGGAACCAAGAAGACGTAAACTACCTCTACGCAGGTCTTTCCAACGGGACGATTCTGGTCTACGATACCAGAAACACTTCACAGGAGGTCTTAGCACTCAACAGAGAGGGCAGCAAACATCCAATTGTAGCAATGAATTATGTGCCAAAATCTGAAGGTTCCAGATTCAAGTGAGTATAGATTGTCAAATTCTTGAAGACACCCGTCAGTGAGTAGAATGGCAAATGTCTCTGTTAGCCTGATATTCCATGTTTTTTTTTAAATACTTGCATATGGAAACATAAGGAGTGATGACCTACCTCTTGTTACCATAGTTACCAGACTTGTAATTCGAGTACATCAGCATGAGTTACAAGTAGCATTCCCCCTCGGTTCTCAGCAACTGAATTATCCAAGGATGATTCCAAAAACGCGAAAAAATGGTTCAAAATCACAGGCGAAAGTTTTGCGAAAAATTACGTGTAGTCTACTTCTGGGTGGTAAATACGGAAAGAGGAATTAGTGGGCGTGGCCCAGGGAGCGAGGGCGCAGTGCTAAAATGTTTCCAAATGTGTAGTTAGGTAGATAGGAAAGTGCAATTGTGGAGTGGGAGACAGGTAAGAGAGGAGCGAAGTAAATACCATAGTTACCAGACTTGTAGTACAAGTACATCAGCACGGGTTACATGTAGAATTCCCCCTCGGTTCGTAACGTCAACCAGGCTGTAACTACAAGGCAGTGTAAATACCAGATTTTTCATTCATGTCCTGAGTATGGCTGTGCTTCTAGGCTAGAATACAAGTACGAGAACAGACTTGCTTCAAGTCTGATGCTTACTTTGGTTCATAATTTTGACCTCAATGACCTCCATGAGGATGTCACTGCAAGACCAGGTGGTCTTATAAGCCATTTTATTAGCGACGTTGGACCCATTCGATTGCCCCCTTTCACCTGTATCTATCTGTTTTGTCAAATATGCCCGTTGTTTTGTTTTTTTTGTTTTTTCAGTCTATTTCCAAGAAGACTTTGAAGTTATTATAAACAGTGATTGGTCTGAATGGTTGAGACCATAGCTCTGATTGGCTGAAATTGTGTGATATCTTAATAATCACTTGTAGAGATATGACTCCCTGTTTTGGAGGTCTATGCATCAGTTATACAAGATCTCAATTGCACTGCATGTTAAAAGAAGTGATAATATCATCAAATGAATTTGGAATTGTCTCTCAACTCATTTAAATTGACTTTTCCATTTCCATCTTTACCCCATACTCCTTCCTAAACATCAAGCATTATTGAAACAAAGCTGGGGGCAAGACATCATACTGTAATTGTGTGGGAGTTTTTTGTGGTCAAGTGGTCAAGGCAATGGCTTTGCAGGCTAGAGTCCACTACAGCAATAATAGTGCTGTAGTGTAGGGAGTGTTTGAATTATGCACACTCTGATGTGTTGGTGTGTTAAGTTACCAATGACCAAGGGTTAGTGTTGTAAACTTGTGTGGGGGTGTGGGTGGGGAGGGGGGTGCCTGGCCTCAAACAAGACTGTAAACCTTTAACTTTAAGAAAAATGTTCCCCGTTGTGTCAATGTTAATGTGGCAGTAACACCCTGCCAGCATGTTTCTGCGTATCCGTGTGGTTACAGTGTAATTCATGAAATACATCGACATAATCCGTAACAAGTTTGAAGATTTCTCTCTGAATTTGCTGGGGAATTCTGGAATAGTCATGAATATCATGAATATCTTGAAATTATGTGTAAATGTTCCTTTTGTTTCAGCTGTTCGGGGCTTCTAGTCGGGACGCTAAGCAATTGTTCGTTCTGGGAGCAGACTTCTTCCTTAGAGTTCACGCCACACATTCTTCCGTTAGAAGGTAAGTACAAGATGGACGACTGCATACTGTAGTCTCGATGTCTAACAGTTAAAGCAGCATTTTGCGTTTGGTGGCCGTTTTCTACTTTTTTGACATGTCCATCAAGTTTTTTACATATATCAATCACAAAACAGCAAACTAAGATATTAGCCAAGTTTTTCCCTGCCAACAACGTTAATTGGCGAGTAATTAAGGATTTTTGCAGATAATGAGAAAAGTGTCCACGACAAATTCCACATTTAAAATTAATCTCATACAGTTCCCCCAAACCCACTAGTTTGAATTCAAGCAATCAGAGATTCAGGTTAAGTTATGAGCCATTGCTAAAAATAGATTCAAGACTTTGCGTTGGTACAACCAGGGAGTTGTTATGGAACTCCCTGGTACAACTGCCATATAGACTGTACACAAATCAAGCATGGTGTTGTATTAAGTATTGGTCAATGACGTTCGTAGTGTTTAAATATTCATATTATGGGCGAGGTTTATTGGGATCCCAACAGAAAATGACTTTTATGCCACTATTTGAAGTAAGATTTAAATAGATAAGCTAGTTATGTAGGTCGTTTTGGCATATTGGAGTCAGTGAGGTTGAGAAAAATCATAGAAAAGGACGCAAAATGTTGCTTTAAAAACGAGGCCACAATTTCTTTTCTTTTTTTTCACGGTTTTGAAATGTTTGAAAGAGCAAGGAAATATTTGTTAAAACAAGTTTTTAAATTTTTTTTGGGGGGGGGGGGAATTTGTTAGAAGATTGTGAAATTCTCTGGAACAGATTCAAAGGTCCTTGTTCATTCTAGAGTCAGATCGGTAGATATTTTGAAAGCAAGAAAAATGACAATGACCCAATATGTACATTGTAAGAGAGATGTGTAGGTTTGATGAATAGAGTTTACACCTGGCTTTGGTGGTTGTACCAACTTATCAGTTTACCTTAGTTACGATGCAATTCTGAATTTTGTTGTAGACAACTGGTCGTCTGGGGGACGACCTTCACAGCTGATCTTGGGGTCGTTCGGACCGAAATTTGGGCATCTAGTACGACCGTAATACCATTTACAATTTGTTTCGCACCTCGGTTCTGATGTGTGTGGAACTGTGCAGCATTTTGTCATAAGACTATGTAGTGATGCATCAGGCCGTTTTAATTATTATGCTGAAGATTTTGTGCCATATGCAACTGTGTGTTAGCAGATATGAAGTGTTCCTGGGAAAGAATAGAGTATGAATTCTAAAATGTAATGTACTCCTACTGCAGATTTTTTTATAATTTTTTTTTATGCTTTGCACCACAACGACATTGTGATCTCTTTTTGCTCTTACCTGCAGGCAATTGCATCTCACTCTCCTTTGAAGGGAGCACCAGACATTGCCTCGCTTCGTTTAGACCAAACAAGACGTATCCGTCCATGCGACATGTCGTAAGTGTTTCCCCACACAGACTTTCTTGGCACAATTTCGTGTAGATATCCTACAACGAATGGGTGGCCATTTTGTTTTACAGAGCACACAGTTGGTATTAAATGTAGATTTGTTGAGAGACCTGTAAGAGTTTGATTGGTGGATCCTTTTTGACATGTTTCAGGCCTCGAAATTGGTCTGATGACCTGGCTAACGGTACTGTCAATATTCTGCCGGTAGATACTAAGAAATTTAAGCACATGCTTAGTCGGTTACACAATCGACAGGGGCAAAATCTGCATTCTTTCCGTACATAATATAAGCCTTTTATTACAGCTTATTATCAGCGAATTTTATTTGTCTGCTCCCAAATGCCTTTACAGGAACTGATGTGTTTTGCAATTCACAGAATTCATTATTTTAATTTTATGTTTAAAAATGAACTTTTTACTAATTCATCTTCAATTTTCGTAATGAACTTTTTGAATTTTTGAGGTCCTTTTTATAAATGTTTATATTTATACTGGAAATAAATAAACTGAAAACTGAAAAATCAGGTAAATGCCAGTTAGGACTTGACTTTTTAGCCACTAGATTTTTTACGCAAATGCATGAAGTGAGAAATGAATTCATTCTTGAATGGAACGGTGTTACTCTCTTTGCCGCGCTGTTTCCTTCTCAGATGTGCGAGCTCCTCTCGACTACCAGGCCTGGAGACACCGAGCCTGAATTTAAGTGCAATCCTATCCAATCCTACTTTGGCGGATCGACGGTCAAGCTTCTGGCCCGATCGACCATCTTCAGGAGACCCAACTCTAACGACCGTCTGCTCATAGCTGCCGGAGACGAGGGTTCCAGTTCGGTCAGTTTGCAATTTTTCAGCTCTTTTTCCGGCCATCTCCTCGTGTCACAAACTTGCCACTGTATCATATACACAGCTGGCGTGAAGTAGCTCTGTGTTTGAATCTTTAAAATTAGAATCGATGGAGTTTATAAAAGTGTCATTTCTCAATTTTTATTTCAATTATATGAACAAAACGTCAACAGTTGATAGAAATTCTTAAGGATATCTAATATTCTAATTCTGCAAACAAATTGATAGTGTGATCATGTCTGTGTTATGTTTAAACATGTTGATGCTGTCAACAATTCATGGCTCTGTTGTTGACATGTTACTCATGTTGCCAATCTACTTGTTTGTTATAGTGATAATTCAGCTTTGTGTATTATAATACTTATATGAAAATGTTGCCAGATACCTAAGGTTTGAACAATACATAACAGGATAGGCTTTTGTGTGTGTCTAGTAATATGTTGAAAAGTCTAGAACTCAGAAGAAATTTTACTTCACAAAGCTCACATTTGATTTGAAAATCTTCAACTTTTATAATGTTTTCAATATTGATATTAAGCAAGTAATATTTCTTTGTTCTGTATGTATTTGATGTGTTGATAGGTAAATGCTTTTTTTTTTCCTTCTGTTCCTAGCTGGACTTATGGGACAGCAACTCAGGGGCTAAAGTCCAACATCTGATGGTGGGTGCCACGGTACTAGATATCTGCCCGTTCAGATACAACAATTGCGACTATCTAGGAGCCTTATCTGAGAAGATCATCAAATTGTACAAGTGGCAGCCTTGATGTGTCACATGAAAAGTCCAGCATTGGATGGCAGGTGCCACTGTTCTAGGTAACTCAGATGCAACAATTGTGACTACTTAGGATCGACATACTTGATGTGTTACATGAAAAGTCCAACATGAAAAGTCCAGCATCGGATGGCAGGTGCCACTGATCTAGACAACTCAGACGCAACAATTGTGACTACTTAGGAGTGGCATACTTGATGTTTAATTTGAAAAGTCCAGCATCTGATGGCAGGTGCCACTGTTCTAGAGAACTCAGATGCAACAATTGTGACTATCTAGGAGCTTTATCTGATAAGGTCATCAATTTGTACAAGTGGCAGCCTTGATGTGTCACATGAAAAGTCCAGCATCAGATGGCAGGGGCCACTGATCTAAACAACTCAGATGCAACAATTGTGACTACTAAGGAGTGGCAATCTGGATGTGTAACATGAAAAGTCCTGCACCTGATGGCGGGTGCCATTGTTCTAGACAACACAGATGCAACAATTGTGACTATTGTTGAGTGGCAGCCTCGATGTTTAATATGAAAAGTCCTGCATCTGATGGCGGGTGCCACTGTTCTAGACATCTCAGATACAACAATTGTGACTATTTAGAAGCTTTTATCTGAAAAAGGCCATCAAATATTTGCTAAGTGGAAGCCTTGATGTGTAACACAAAACAAGCACAGTACTATTATCACCATTTAGAGAGACAGTCTCACACGAAATGACATTGATCTCGAAATTGAGAATTCGAGGACGAGCAGAGAGGAAGAATTGAAGAAATAAATTTGACAGATTCTTCCAGATGGAGTACTTTTGCCGTTGCGGCGCCCAACTATATTTCACCGACCGCTGCATGAGCTTCTCGTCCATGCCTGAGAAATTGAGAATGTCAAATTGTACAAATGGATGGATGCCTCGATGCGTCATACGAAACTTAACAAGAAAGGACACAGTACTATTTCATCCCATTCGCAGAGACAGTTTCATACGGAATGTGTAGGAGAGTTAATCTTTTGAGAATGTGAGAGACACCAGGAATGAAAGACATTGAAATGGCTTTGAAGTGAGCTCTTGTCTCGAATGCAATGGACCTCATATGCTGCAAGAAGCTGTATTTCATTATTAAAACTCTCACTAGGTTTAGTCACTCAGTGTGAGAGTAACAACCTTTAGAGCCCATCCTGAAGGCGCCATATGCTATGGCCCACAAAAATCTCAAACTAGCCAATTCAGTATGCCTTGCTTTTAAGTGTTTGCCAAGGCGCATTGATCGTGTGTTCCTCTAGGGACTTGATTTATCTGTCTGTTGGATAAACTAACATTGCAGTGACACAAATTTGCCCTGTTGCTGTCAATAAATAAATAAAATAACTTTTCAAGTATTCCTCGCCTACCAAAAGCGTTTGAATCAACTGGTCATATAGCTGTACCAGATAAGCGACGATAATCATCTCCACGATATTGATTTATATATACGTAGTGCTTCAGAGATGTATACAGTACAAGGCCAACTGTAGGTATATACCTATTATGAAAAAGTCAACGTCATTTTGGGTAAACTTGGCGTAATTATATTAAGTATGGAAAGCAAAGACTTAGGGGTGAGATTCTATACTATGACATTGCAGGGTTTCTGTATCACTGGCAAGATATTTATGTTACAGTGACGGTGTCTTTTAGTTTTACTTCAGGTGACTCTTTGATGAGAAAAAAATTAGGAAATAAAAATTGAAATCCTTTGAATTTGTGGGGAGGGGGGGCTTAACATAAAATTAACACTTAAGCAAATGTACTGTACTGTTAAGTCTTGACTGAAACTTTTTTTTGTGGCAATATTTTGCTAAAAATGTTGCCAATTTTGTTGGTTGTCAGATTGTGACATATATGTTGCTCATTGAATATCCTTTCATTTTTGTTAATGTGTGTCTTGTCTGGCTCTTGAAGTTGAGTGTAAACCTTGATTCCATATTGGAAAAATGATGTTATCTGACATAAAAGAGCAACAAGCTGGAAAATGTTACGATTAATTTGCAAAAACAGCGCAGTGCCTTCATAAGGATAAGATAAATAATAATGATAAAATTAATAAAATTAAGTCTGTTATTTTTGTAGACCATGCGACCCCCCCCCCCCTTGCTGCCCTCGAGAAGTTATTCAAAATCTTATTTCATTCGGCCTGCTAGACCAAAGCTTAAGTATCGGAATGATGTTTCTACCCAACCACATATCTACTGAGGCAAGGGCTTTAACTGTATGGCTGTTAAAAGGAAAACCATAAAATTTGTTTTCTTACTTTTGAGGACTTTTGTGTGTGGAGTCTACCTGTGGTAGGATACAGAATATGACAGATCGACAGAGGGAATGTGGAACTTCTATTTCCTATCTGATGAAATATTTCCATTATTGGTCACAAGAGTAAGATCATACATTAAGTGATATAAGACTTCCGGGGTTGGGTATTCAATTTCATTGTGGCCTGTAGGATTAATTTGGTGCCCACCCCAAGTTCATGTGAACAGGGTCCAGTGTTTCTTCTTGCCTATCAGGCATGAGCTTTTTCCGCGAATTCGCAGAATATCCGTGACTTCTTTTATCTATAACTATTATCCTAACACACTGTAGCATACGCAAACTGGAGCCTATACCGCAATTTTGGCAAAGTTCCGTGATTTTTTTTTTACCCCAGGCTCATCCCTGGCCTATAAAGATGTAATTTAACTGAAAATTGGCCGTAAGTTGGATTTACTATTAAATGACAGCAACAGCTCCGCCCCAATTCTTATATGCAAAGTGGATTAGTCTTGAAGAATATCTCCTATGAATGTGTAGTAGGTCTAGGCTTTAGTGCTTCATGGTTGCTTTGAAAGAAGAAAACTTGCTCCTGGTTGTAAACATCTGTCATAAGAGTAATGTGATATAATGTATGAATATTCAATGATAACAGCAACTCCGCCAAAGATTAATTTATGCAAAGTTGGTTCGGTCTAAATGCTACAAGCAATGGTGCAAATTTTCCAATTCTATTAATACCACTCTATACTGTACGCCCATATCATGCTTGAAAGCACTCGTACTGACAGTATGAACAGTTCCTCACCTTTTTAAGCAATGTTTAAGCTTAGACCTTTGTACACATAAACCAGTTTGGGACAATTTATTCCAATGCTACGACCATTCTATGCTCATGTCATGCTTCAAAGCACTGGTACTGACAGTATGAACAGTTCCTCACCTTAAAATGATAGAAACAAGATCTTCATACTGTCAGTACAAAGAGCTTTGAAAAATGATTTGAAACTACAGTTCATAAAGAAAATTGTCCCAACTGGGTGCCACTTACGTCAGTTAATGAAGTTACTGTACTGTGGAAATGTATGAATATGCAGTATACTGTAAGTATAGGTTAAGAGATGTTTGTTTTGAAAATAGACAACAATCTTTCTCCAAGTTTCCAAGATCTGTTGTGAGAAAGTATAATATGTTCTTGATATTTAATTGATTTGCCAAGCTAGAATCCTTCAGTTGCCAAGACAACAAGCTGGCCAGTAAGATGTTAATCATTAGTAGTAATGAAGTAATGAAAAAGTTCACAAATATTTGTATTCTCTTTTAAGGTTTTTGCTTAATTTGTTTGTTATTGTTTTTTCGTTTTTTTCTTACATGTATTTACCTTCTTTGTGTTTTGCTGTAAATATGATACAAATTTTCGGCAAATTTTGTACTATTAATCATGTAAGGCCTCTCATCATATGCTATATTTATGAAGAAAACAAAAAATACAAAAAATATGAAAGTTTTGATATGAGAAAACGCCCCGAAAAAAGCTTTTGTTTTTAATTAATATTTCATTTCACGAAGTCTTTTTTTCGTACATTGAAGGGGTGTGTTGTAATAAGGGGAAGGTGAGAGGAAGGTGAGGTTATGCTTTGGCATGGGGAGAATGGGGACAGGCGGTTGACTAGATTGGATTAGCGACTTTCAATGGGAGTATAAAACTTCTATTGTTGATTAGAATATGACATTCTTAGCCCCGTTTCCCATTCAATAAAGTGATTCCATTCTCGTCTTCAATACCAGCCCCACTCCCCTTAGCACCCCCTTATATTTCAAAAGTCATCCAGTTCTCCATCCCAGCTCCCTTACATTTAATATAGTCCCCACAGATTGATTTAACCCCATCCCATAGATTAATAAAGTGACCCCATTCTTGGTCCTAGTACCAAACATTGATAAAGTGACCAAATTCTCGGTCCCAGTCCGACAGCCTGATAAAGTGACCCCTTTCTCGGTTCCTTTACCGCACGTCAATGAAATGACCTCAATCTCGGTTCTATAGTCCCAATTTTTTTCAACTTGAACTTCTTTATAATATTCCAGTATAAATTACAAAATTTATAATAGGACACATAATAATGATACATAAAAAGACGTAAAAATGTACAATCATGAAGGCATGAAAAAAAAAAAATAATAATAATAAGAAATAAGATGGAGGATTAGAAGTTTGAAAGATTAAAAGGATTATTACAGGGATTCTAAGAACCCATTTTGAATATAAATGGCTGCTCTGTAGATAAAAGATTGATCAAGTGACACCATTCTTAGTATTAGTCCCACAGCTTGATAAAGTGACCTCATTCTCTAAGACCCTCCTCTCCATACTCCCATCGAATAAGTGACCCAATTCTCTACAAACCTAGGCACCTCACATTCATTGGTAGTAAAGTGACGCTGTTCTCAGCCATATATGCCATACATGAGTACCTCAAGACTACTGCTTTGTGTAAGGTGACCAGACGTCCCCGATTTTCGGGGACAGTCCCCGATTACAGTGTGCTGTCCCCGATGAACAAGCGTCCCAGAAAATGTCCCCGATTCGTCAAAATGTTCAGGAATTTCGAAAATATCCCACATTATTAGTAAAATAATTGTAAAAACAAAATTTAGTCAAGTGTGCAGTCGCAGAACGGAACTAACCAGTATTTCAGGTGGGCCAGTGTAAAGTGGAATATGCTAGATCGATCTAGCCTAGCACTCTTTCGTAAAGTAAGTAAATTTCATCTAAGAAAAAGCTACATATTTGAAAATAAAATTTAAAAAGTGCTTCTAAGTATCACCATTTTACAACTAAGCACCTTAGGCACTTGAAAATTTTCCAAACGGGAGGGGGACACCCCTCCCCCTTAAATCCCTCCCCCATATCATTTACGCAATAAATGTCCCTGATTCCAGTCAGGCAAATATGGTCACCTTAGCTTTGTGTCTCCCCGTAACAGTATCAGAATGTAACAGGGAAGTGTATTACGATGTACACAGGCACGTGCATTACTATGTACACAGGAAAGTGCACTACTATCTACAGAGGGAAGTGTACTACTGTGTTACAAGTTTACTACTATGTACACATCATTGTACTTCTATGTACACAGGCAAGTGTACTACTATGTATACAGGAAAGTGTACTACTATGTACACATGCAAGTGTACTACTATGTACACATGCAAGTATACTGCTATTTACACAGGCAAGTGTACTACTATGTACCCAGGCAAGTGCAATACTGTGTACACAGGCAAGTGTACTACTATGTACACTGGCAAGTGTACTACTGTGTACACAGGCAAGTGATACTACGTTATTCATACTTTTCTACTTATAGTACAACATAAGGATTAATAGAGACTGATCTTGCCGATATAATGTTAAGTGAAAAGTATAAATAATAAACATATGTAAACAGGCTTGTTAAGAGGAGGGAAGGGACGACAAGAAGGGGTCAGGTGGAGGTAGAAACAAGACTGGGCAAATATTGGATGAATAATATAGTATTCTCTTACGTCCATGAATGTACCACGAACTTACGGTGTCTAAAAAGGGGACCGTGACAAAATTGTACCCTGGACCCTCCCTCTCGAACTCACATGAGGGACGTCAGTGGTGCGCATAAAGGGGACGTGTCGGGTCCATCCCCACCTCCCATCATCAGTCGGAGAAAACATGGTTCAGGATTTTTTCTTCAATTCGGCCGGGAAAGAATTGGACCACTGCACCACGGGTATCCCTACCCCCCCCCCTCCCCCTCCCCTTCTTCTTTTTCAACCTCACACGAAGTATTTATTAGCACAACATTGCGTTTAGAACTACTAACGTATACCTAATTTATGGTCTAAATACGCCTCAGAATACACCATTCGACGCCTTAATTTAGCCTTTACCACAGACCCCTATACATTATAAGGTGACCAGACGTCCCCGATTTTCGGGGACAGTCCCCGATTACAGTGTGCTGTCCCCGATGAACAAGTGTCCCAGAAAATGTCCCCGATTCGTCAAAATGTTCAGGAATTTCGAAAATATCCCACATTATTAGTAAAATAATTGTAAAAACAAAACTTTTTCAAGTGTGCAGTCGCAGAACGGAACTAACCAGTATTTCAGGTGGGCCAGTGTAAAGTGGAATATGCTAGATCGATCTAGCCTAGCACTCTTTCGTAAAGTAAGTAAATTTCATCTAAGAAAAAGCTACATTTTTGAAAATAAAATTGATTTAAAAAGTGCTTCTAAGTATCACCATTTTACAACTAAGCACCTTAGGCACTTGAAAATTTTCCAGGGGACACCCCTCCCCTTAGACCACTCCCCCATATCAGTCACGCAATAAATGTCCCCTACATGGTCCGCTGTTATATACTATAGCACATAATTATCCCCCCCCCCCCCCCCCGCCTTCCTCTGTTTTGAAATAAACACGAAAACGAAATTTTTCGTATAAAAGAATGGCGAGTCGATTAGGCTATATTCATTACCTGAACAATATGGAAATGATGTAGGCTCTTTGTAACAACATGAAAGGAGTATGTGAATAGGGTTAGGCTTGATTTTATACTGAATTATATAACTGTTTAGTTTTGTTATCGACTCTGACAACCTTTTAATGAGTTGGTTCAAGTCCATTTTTAACGTGGAAACCAAAGTGCCTCGTATAGTTTTTTGTGTGAGTTATACAACCTGTCGTAAATATTCAAGTCGTAGGGTATTGAAGTGCTTAACATATTTACCACCATTCAGTTAAGTTTCTCTGGTCGGCCGTTAGTGCATTAAGGCGATGCAAAACTCAAGCAATATGAAAACATTTATGGAGTTGTACATCGGGCAAATATGAACAACATATCTTTTTGTGACGGATTTCGCTTCAGAGGTTGTTCAAATTAACGATAGATAACCCGAAAAAAAAATACACAACAACACTTCACCAAAGCATATACATATCTGATAAACATACGTAGGTAGAAAAAAACATTTGCAACTTACCTCAAGTTCCCAAAATTGTCAACTTCCAATATCAGCATGAACGTGACGTCATAGATTGACTTTGTCCGTGCAGACAGCCTAAACTATTTCAAGGTCTTCTCTCGCTGGGTCCTATTTCCAATTGAAAAAACAAAGAAAACCTTCCTGTATCCTGCAGTGTGGCGATATATTTCTGAGCA
>KN885419.1:0-25172 GCA_000934455.1 Apostichopus parvimensis | reverse complement strand
TTTTCCTTGTTTCTTTATTTTTCTTGTCCTTTTGTTGTATATTTGTAATATTAGCTGGTGTCTTCTTTTTGAAGTATGTTCTGTTTCGTGTTCCAGCTCCTTTCTTAGGTGTTTGTACCTGTTTAAAGTCATTAAAATGGGTATAAAGCAGTCACATAATTATGTAATATCTAAATGATTAAAGTAAACATTGTGACAATATTTCTTTAAATAAATAAGTCAACTGAAAGACCCAGTCTTCCAGATGTTGAAGTATAGCCATTCCTTGAAATGGTAATAACAATACAGTAACATCTATCCTTAGAACTGAATGATAAATTTGTAATTAAATCTGAATATTTATATGACAAGATTTACAGAATGAAGAAACACTGGAGTGGCTTTAATATCCGCTGAGGAGTTTACCTCGAGATTGTTAACGACCTCTTCGGCAGGAGTTGTAGCCTTCACGGTTGATATAACCAAGATGTCGGCTTCAACCCAATCTTTGGCAGTCGCTTCAACCTTGGTGGTGGATTTCAACTCGGATTCGGTATCAACCTCTTCGTTGGTAGTCGTTGCAACCTCGGTAATGCACTTCAACTCGGTTTCAGTGTCAACCACTTCGTTGGTAGTCGTTTCAACCTCGGAAGTGCACTTCAACTCGGTTTCGATGTCAACCACTTCGTTGGTAGTCGTTTCAACCTCGGAAGTGCACTTCAACTCGATTTCGGTGTTAACCACTTCGTTGGTAGTCGTTTCAACCTCGGTAGCGCACTTCAACTCGGTTTCGGTGTCAACCACTTCGTTGGTAGACGTTTCAACCTCGGTAGCGCACTTCAACTCGGTTTCGATGTCAACCACTTCGTTGGTTTTCGTTTCAACCTCGGTTGAAAACTTCAACTCAGTTTCGGTGTCAACCAATTCGTTGGTAGTCGTTTCAACATTGATGGGGGATTTTAACTCAGTTTCGATGTCAACCTCTTCGTTGGTAGTCGTTTCAACCTCGGTAGTGCACTTCAGCTTGGTTTCGGTGTCAACCAATTCGTAGGTAGTCGTTTCAACCTCGGTAGTGCACTTCAACTCGGTTTCAATGTCTACAGTTGTTTCGGCTTCCTTTAAAGACTTTGCTGCCCTCTTTCTTTCCTGGTGAGTAAAACACATTGTCAAAATAAATCCATTCAACTTCGTCTAAAGGCCCACAGCCAACTGCCTACTGATACAACCTATAAACATAAGTTATCCAAAGTAATGTTTCTTGGAATGTTTCATCGACATTTCCTAACATATACTAAATGTAAGCATAATTACTTTGACAATATGCTTGATGCAACATTTAGTAAATATAGTGAGAAGAACCAATTTAAACTCCTTTCTGATTATTATGGTAAACCAGGCTCGTTTATGAAGCTTTTCTCTCTCTATTGTAATCATAATCTCTCTTATTCAGCAAATGTGGAGGCCACTGCAATATCAAAGACCCAACATCTGTATTATCCAAGAGTCTATATCGGTTGTCCGACATCCACACGCGTAATGCATAGTGATACGTTAGGAGATGAAATCTAAGAAATTCATACCGAGATAGACAATCCCTATCTACTATACAAGATATGCCTTCCTCACCTTTTGCCTCTTTCTTCTAGCAAGACGTCTCGATCTCTTTTTATTAGTAGCGTCCTCTCTTTGTTCGCCAAACTTCTTTTCTTTGCTTTGATTGGCTGCTATTGTGACGTCTGTGTTCTCTTTCTTGCTTTGATTGGCTGTTACGTTGGTATCTTTGGATTCAAAGATCTTCAGTGCTTTCTTTATTTCGTCTTCGATCTTATTGCACAATCTTTCTCCCTCACCGACATCTCCGTCAACTTTCTGCAATCAACATGCACAGAAAACAATTTTACTCATCAGCTCATTAATAAGAACATACATTTATGTTTCTAGCTAATGCTTACAGTCATTTACGATCAGGATTTTGTCCGAAGAGAATTTAGCCCGTCATTTATTTCTGTAACCACGAGGAGTGGGATATCGGAAACTGAGGTTCTGGCTATCATGTCTTGGCTTTAACTGATTTACAAGCGACTCCTCCCTAGCTCCGCCTATCCCAGTCTCTCTCTCTCTCTCTCTCTCTCTCTCTCTCTCTACACACACACACACAGGATTGGCAACCTCTAGGCTCTCCAACACGACCAAAATCAAAATAAAAGCACAACCGTTTCATGGATCTTACAGACAAACATTGAAGCTAGATGACATTTTCGGTCTGACGTACACTGACATTTTGTTCGCATGCCTTTTTCTTCAATTTTCCTTGTTTCCGTTCATCTCTAATGATTTTCGTGATATTAACTTCCTGTCGCGCAGAGTTATGAATAGATCGCTGAGATGAAACTTTATCATTTTCTGATCTGTTTGTTTCTGCAGTCCTTTCTGCTCTGGTAGGGCTGTTGGTTTGATGGCATGTAGTTGATTTCTCTTTAGTGGCTTCTTGGCTGGATGCGTCTGTATTTTGGATGTTTGCATGATGCGGGAGAGCAACGGTCAAGTTGCTGGTCTCGAGATGGTCAGCAAATAAAGCTCTCACCTGGTTTTGTCTGAATTTCTTGGTGTTATTCAGAGTTTTCTTGTAAACTACTGAAACCTGCCACTGGAGTTGTTCCGGTAGTGCTGGCGTAGCTGCTACTCGATATCTTCGAGGTTTGTGTGATTGATTCTGAATCAAGAAAGATGACGTGAAAACTTATATTTCCTTAGGGAAACTAAACATTGTCAACTTGTTTTGTTTTTTTAAATTAAACTAGATAAGAATATGATGAGTTTTCTACCGATAGAATATTCTTAAAGTATATTCCTTGGTCTAGGAGATTACATCGCTGGTATCGTTACCTGGTAAGGAGGTTTGTAGAATTCTCGCCGTTTTGGTTGCTGATATTTCGTTGTTCTGGCTTTCTGTTGATGACCCATTTTCCTTGTTTCTTTAATTTTCTTGTCCTTTTGTTGTTTATTTGTAATATTTCCTGGTGTCTTCTTTTTGAAATATGTTCGGTTTCGTGTACCACCTCCTTTCTTAGGTGTTTGTACCTGTTTTAAAGTAATTAAAATGGTTATAAAGCACATAGTTATGTAATATCTAAATGATTAAAGTAAACATTGTGACAATATTTCTTTAAATAAATAAGTCAATTGAAGGACCCAGTCTTCCGGATGTTGAGGTACAGCCATTGGTGAGATACTGTCCACCGTAGGACTCTTTTTTTATTTAATGAAATGGTAATAACAATACAGTAAACATCTATCCTTAGAACTGAATGATAAAATTGTAATTAAATCTGTATATTTATATGACATGATTTACAGAATGAAGGTACACAAGAGTGGCTTTAATATCCGCTGGGATTTACCTCGTGGTTGTTAACGACCTCTTCGGCAGGAGTTTTAGCCTTCATGGTTGATATAACCACGATGTCGGCTTCAAACCAATTTTTGGCAGTCGCTTCAACCTCGGTGGTGGAGTTCAACTCGGATTCGAACTCGGATTCGGTATCAACCTCTTCGTAGGTAGGCGATTCAACCTCGGCAGAGCACTTCAACTCGGTTTCAGTGTCAACCTCTCCGTCGGTAGTCGTTTCAACGTCGGTAGTGCACTTCAACTCGGTTTCGATGTCAACCACTTCGTCGGTAGTCGTTTCAACACAGGTGGTGGAGTTCACCACGGTTTCTATGTCTGCAACTGCAATTGTCTCAACCTCCGCGTTAGTGTTTACATTCGTGGTTTTCTCTACCCTTGTGTTAGAATCTGCTCCGATGGTCTCGTCACTCTTGGAGGTCCCGGTGACTTTCTTCATATTTTCTCCTAACACCATCAAGTCAGGAGCTGTCATATGAACAAGAAAGAGTAGCTGTTGTGTCTCAAAATTGTGTACACTAAGGTTAAAATTAGTGACTGTTTGATAGTTAAATTTCATGAAGGGATCCAGAGGAAAGCGCATAAAACGCACATACATACACACAAATAGACACAAACACATTAAATATTGTTTAAACTATTCTTATTGTAATAAATGCTCAATATGACTAACAAACATGGAAGAGTAAAATTATCACTAAATAGCATCAACTTTATACTGTTATTTATCAACCAAAACCTTATACCAGCTAACTTTATATTCCTAATCAGGCCCGTACGGGCACCCCAACCCCCAAAAAACATCTCTCCATTTCCACTTTAATTTTAAATTTACTTTGGGTTAAATTATTCCGTTTTTAGTTCAGCAGTTTTTAAGCTGGAGGTAGTGGCAGGCGAGTTCAATTTATCTTGCACTATTGTCAAAACCGTATAAAAATTGGAATTATCTAATGGTTGGAATGTTCTTAATGTGAAGGGATATTTGGATTTTTCGCTTTTTGTTTTAATTTTCTTCAAAAATGACAATGTTAGCGCACCTTTCGTTTCTCCAAGCTGTTTCTTATCAAGGCCAGATTTCTTGCAAAAAGATCGTGATTTCTGCTTCATCCCAGCCTTTAAACGTTGGGCATTTTTTCGAGCCTCAATTTCAGCAAGATATCGTTTGCAGAGTCTCACAGCCCGATCCCTAGATCGTCTCGTCATTATCCGCTGTCTTGCATTTTGTTTACCTGGACGAAGGGTACCTGAAACATATAAGCCTTTGTACTTAAAAAGCATATATCCATGTTGAGGCATACGGTATAGCCAAGAAGATTTCAAGACCCAGGTGACCACATGGTCGGAAAGATTTGTATATAGTTGCCCTTATGTTTTTCCAGTGTCCTTTTGTTTTTATTTATTGAAATCAACATTCAATTCTAAACAAAACGACCAACCATGTTTTCTTCAACGTACAATACACTTTGAAGGTATAGGAAAGGCGCAGCTTTTATCCTCGTAATTTATGGATTATTCATTAACCTAGCTATATACGACCAGGTTTGGACATTTTTTCTATACTTTAGTGTCATGTCCCGCTTCCCAGAGCACTCCTATTGTCAGTACGAGCAGTATGAATATCATGTTTCTATCATATCAAGGCTAGGAACTGTTTGTACTGTCAACACCAGTGCTTTGAAGCACGACATTTGAGTACAGTTTAGAGAGGTATGAGCATTAGGAAATTATCCCAACTGGCTCTATATACTGTACTGAAAAAAGTAATTTCTAACTAGTATGAGATTTAATGTATCTTTTTAATCCGTACTATGTCATGTACAACGCAACGCAAGAACGTTCAGGAACACAGGGAATGCGCCACCTATGGCCATATTGTAACCGGCACACCTCTGAGATCTGGCGCCTGACAGTCTTGAAAATGAACTACATGATCTTACCTTCTCGACGTTTCCAAGGCAATGTCCCAAAGATCCAAATTAATATGAAAGCAACGATGAAAATAACGTCATCAGCAGCCATTTAATAATCACCATGTAAAATATTTTCTTCAGATAGTTCGCTATACGTGCACAATAAGTAAACATATCAGTAAGTATGTGTATGTGTTTACTGTACTGTACATGTATCCTTACAATTTCGTTGTACAGTGATATAGTTCTCTGTGACGTAGAAACCTACTTTGGAAACACTTGATTGGTCCAAAGCCTAGAACGCACAAACTGATCCTCTCTGTTGTTAGTTCTCAGTGACGTAAGATCGAATCAACAGTTGCTATAGGCTATTATTTTTATTAGCACGGATCGGGCAGACTGACAATACAACTAGGACGCGCTCGTCGTCAACTTACTATGCTTTAGTATACTAACGTCTGTTCTTCTTACACACATATACAAATGTGAAGCCAGAACACGCGCCCGCCGGCGCGCGCATGCTTTTAATAACATGGCTTTATACTGTGCGTTCGTATACACTTAATAATGATACAAACTAGCGCATTTATGCGCGCCTATTCGTTTGCTTTGCTGATAGTTTAAATTTCGTGAAACTGCCTTGCCGTATGTCAAATATCGCGATCAAAACTGAATGTAAAGAAAGAAATTATGAAAATCCTACCAAATATCACAATTCATTTGCAGTAACAATGTCAATTATCTGCCATACGAAGAAAGAAAGTATAGCGCATTTCTTAAATATGTTTAATAGAAAAGTACAAAAGCAGGCGTGTATCCAGGGGGGCGTTGGGGCGCCCCCCCCCCCGGGTAAGAAAAAGAGAGCAAATAAAAAGAGAAGAAAAAGGGAAAAAGGGGGGGGGGGGAAGAGGAGCAAGGGGAGGAAGGAAGGGAAAAGAAAAAGAAGAAAGAGAGAAAAAGGAGAAAAGGACGCACCCATCACTTCTTGAGATTGTTCCCATCTGCATGAAAACGCGCGCCCACAACCCTACGCCCCAACCCTCTAATCGCTTCCCGATGAGTTACGAAACTTAATTAATGACCTTTGCCCGTAGTACCAAGACCTTGTGGGCCACGACGTAGAATCACCTACAAAAAGCAATGATCCACAGGAGATGCGATGAGGTCGAACATGATGTGTGACTGGTGACAATCTTCAAAAAGGTTATGGATGGAAAAAAAAACTTATTGGGATATTCTTGGTTCTCAGGCAAAAGTGGACATCTGGTCGGTCATTTCAAGCCCGAGAAGTGTCATTTCCGGTGATCTGGGGGGTATCAAAACCAGAAATTTTCTTGTACGCTGCGCGCCAACCGATGGTGGCGCTCCGCTTAGATAGTAATTGGCGCCCTCCGGGTTAGAAAATCCTGGATACGCCCCTGCTATTAATTTATGTGTTGAATGAAAAACAACCATGGTTTATTATGTGAATGATTCGGTCTTGTACAAGCCCAATGTTCAGTGGTTAGTAGATTCTGGTATATCTTTCATTTACAGAAACCATGGTACAAACTTTGAAGAATACAATATAAATACACATATTCAACAACAATTATTTAAAAAAATTATGTAATATTCTTAGACACATAATACAATTTTTCTCAGCTGCCACACACCATACCATAAAATCGTCATCTTATTTTTCTCTGAAAATATGATATTTGAACATTATTAATTGGTTGTTCACACAGAGATAGGACAGGCAGAACACACTTGCAGAGACAAAGAAAATTAATGAAATAAAAAAATTAGAGTAAATTAATGTACCCCGTTGTTTGTACTACGGTTAAAAAATAAACAGCTAATTAAAGCAAAAAAAAAATCGGAAAATTTCTGGCATTTTCAAATAAAATAGGCAAGTTTGTTATTAAGAAACTCCTTATTCTTTTCTTAGTTATTAAGAACCGGAAGATCTTATCAAAACACCGCCACTTAACGTCAAAAAAAGCTTAACTAGAGATACCATGTTTTTTGTCCATGTATATTTATAATTTTTGTAGCAAAATTTGTTTTTTTACAAAATGGAAAGACATCTAGCATGGGAAATTTTTTTTAAAACTGAACAAAATTTGGAAACGTAAACGGAATTCTTTTGGCGAGATTTGATTATTTCAGTCAGTTTTATGTACATCACAGCCTTTTCATAATGATGTCTCAAATGGAAATTTCTTGTCATAATTTTCGAATTTTACCGATTTGATTGTTGCAGTGAAGCAACTTTCAACTGGAAACTCATTTTCACCAGTTCGCCTACTTTGCAGTGATCTTTAATTAACCACTGCATTGTGTTTATTTTGTGAGCAGGAGAGAACTGCTGAATAAAACTAAAAATAAGTTCCCCTGTATCTCAATCCAAATGTTATATGAACCCCCCTCAAAATCTACCCCCCCCTTTCCCCTCCCATTTCTCCGACTCCTCTTCTCCGACCCTAGCGAACGGACGTGAATGCGATCCGACGGAACGGAGACGAACGAGATCACGCAGGAATGTGGGTGCTTCCGTTTTGAGTTTGATTATTCATCAATAACGACGAATATAGAAACCTTTTCTTCAATCATAATACATTTCACCGATGATTGACTGGTGACCCTCTCACCGAACTTCTTTTAGTACTGTTCATGTTTCCTTTCTATTATTTTTCATGATTTTTATAATTTTCATAATTCGTTTAAAAGTGATACGCAACTTTTTGCATCACATTCTATTTTGATGAGATCGAACCCAAGTACGGTATTCGCTACACATTCCCTCTCGTCTTTTTCTTCATGAGGTTGGGTTTCCTTTTCTTTTCGTTCGAATATAAATCGCTCAACGTGGTTATCGTCAAAGAGGTCTTAAAGTCCTCCAAGGAGATGTCTTGCCACGCGAAGAACTCGACTTCCCTCGAAGGATCCAGGAAGATGAACCCATTGTCTGAGAATCTTCCAAGGCTTAAGTTGGTGTCGTCCAGGGTCAGAGGTAGCTCTGTGACCTCCAACCAAGTGAAGGGGGCGATGGCCGAGGTCTGGAGTTGAATACTGAAGGTGTTCTTTGTTTTCTGTGTTACATTCTTTACCTGTGAGTTACCATTATCATCAAAAAAAAAGAAATAAGAACAATAGGTTATTGTTACAGTGGTTATATATGCTTTACAATATTAATGCAGAGATGACAGAATCCATTTTATATCTAACATTTTTAAAAAAGCTTCTGGAAGAAGTGGGGGGGGGGTGGATAGATGGATTCATGTACCTTGTCAGGTTAAGTATCATCTTGATAACCTCTATTTGGACCCAAACATTTTTTTCATAATTTATCAAATTTTTTTTTCTCTTTCTTGGAATTATATATCAGTACTTTAAAATGGGACACAGAATCCAACCATCATCTTTAACTTCACATGAAAGTAATCTAATGAACAACTCCTCCCAAACAGCAAAGAGAAAACCTTGTTCAGTCTTTGGGGGAGATATCCTAGTTTTAGATAGCAACTCTTGTTTGGGAACTGTCATTTGTATAAATCTATGATGTAAAATATTGTACTAGTTACACATGGGCGGTGGGGGGGGGGGGGGGGTAATGACAATGTCATTTCTTTAATTAAATAGCACCAAACAGTTCCTTTATTTAATGTAACCGTCCCCATTCAGTTGCCAATTTGACTAATTCTACCGAAAATTACTCAAAGAAAAATAGCAATTTAATCAAATTAAGATACTAGCCATTATTACTTTTTACTTCAGATGAATGTTGCTTGCTTTGTTTCTTTTTGATCTTTATTAAGCGCTTAAAAACTTTTGTATTATGCGCTATATAAATGTTATTTATTATAATTATTTTTATTATTCTAAGCACTCTGTGGGCCTGGGGGACACCTTTTACAGAGTATTTATTCACATGTCGAAAATTCAAATCAGTCATTTTCAAATCTGTTGGAAGTTTTGTTTCATCCTTTAAAACAAATGTTGACAGGTCGGACAAGAAACGCAAAGGAAGGCTATCATTAGTGCATGTCGGGGATGAAATAGTCAGGCCTGACAAGAGGGTGGATCACGTGGGGGGTGGGTGGGTTACAGCCACGGGACCCCCGAGTCAATTAGAGGGCCCACTGTATGCCTAGGGATAGATCAGGTCAGGTTTTCAGTGTACCAGAAAAATTTCTTGATGAATGTACCATGACTTTACGAAGTGTGTAAAATGGATGGGGGGGAGTGGGGGGCAAGGCCACATAATTATCCCCGACCTTGCTCTAGACGGCCCTGGGAATTGCTTCAACATTCACCCAAAACAGCTGCTTTTTGTGAGTGAAAAGAGTGAAAAAAGATTCTTACTGTGACGTCTGCCTCTTTAAGCCCAACGGCATTCTTGAAAGACGCCAAGAAGAATGGGTTTGTCGGGGAAATGAGTTTCCCGTCTTCGAATATTTCAAAGGTCAGGAAGCAGGCATTGCGATCCTCGCAATTTCCTTCCTTCAGTAGCGTTTTCATGTCGTATTGAAAGACCAGCTGACTTGACGTTGCATTCTGGGAGAAGGAAAGAAGAAAATCGAGGTGATAATCAAATTTTTTCTCTACTTTTAATATAAAAAAAAATGTTGTGCCCCCTCCTATTAATATCAAGATAATAAGATTTATTTTCTATTTTTAACATCAAAAATTTCTTTACTTTTCTCCTATCAATAAGATCATAACATTTATTCTCTAGTTTTAATACATAAAATGTTTCTCCTATTTGGTGACTTTAATACGCAACTCCTTCCGAACATCCGGTGTGTTGGCGCTGTATTTCAAATAGTCTTCAAAAAGAGCAAAGGCACTTATTTTATTCATTTTGAATTTTTTATTATAAATCAGTTTGCCCATTGTAAATTTATTAATAAATTTTTCTAAAAAGTAACGAAATAGTGAAATATGATCCATATTACCATCACCCCAATTGCTAATTTAACGTTGTTTGACAAAGGATTTTTCTCTAATGAAACTGAAAGACTCTTAAAGACTTAAAGGAAATCATCACACCAAACTGAGAACCATAGAAACAAAATATTTTGTCGTTTCTGTCAGAGGTTTACCCAAAGCATTTCGAGGTCACCCTAGCTGTGTATTCTATGATGGTGTTGCGTGGAAAATGCTTTGGGCCCGCATCCTAGGCGGGCCCGGCACAACAAGGACCAAAAAAAATATATTAGCAAAGCTTAACTATCCATCCAAACCGCATATGAATTGCTAAAGTCAATATTTCTTAAGGATGATAACAAGTTGATAACAAGTTGAAAAGAAATCGAAACATTATTTTCCTGCCTTTAGAGCTTGCGCCACTACCGAGAACCATATATATACTACATAATTATTAATTATAATAAAAATTACAAAAGAAGTGCACAGGTATGTGCATTGAGACATAATTGCAGTAACTCATAGAAATTCACCCCCACCCCCACTTGGATCAACCGACTCAGCAACTCGGCTAACCAGCCCTCAGGTGGGGGTGCTCCCTATACAGTACAGACATTTCGATTGCTGAGAGACGTCTCGCAAAGATATCCAGAGAGGATGTGACCGTGTAGCAGCGTACCTGGGAGTAATCTTTCCGCCAGACCCAATTAAATGACATGTTGGCCCACTTCCTGATTGTTATCATCATGGTGACGTTTTTGAGATCTCGCGCATCGGTGATGGAATACACGTAGAGCTGGCCATCCTCCTCTTTGCCAGACGCTAATATCGGAGCGAAGAAGTCCTTTGCGAAATAATGCAGCATTTTCCAGTTTCCGCCGTATTCTGTAGAAGAGCAAAGTCATAGTGGGAGTAGTAAGAGATGCAAATTAACCATAAAATATTTTGTCTTATAAAACATTAGTACATCTTTTGTGGAAGTTTAAAGGCATTGAAGACTCGCCCCAAACCGCATGCCGCGCTCTGAAAAAGTTAACTTTCCGTTGCTTGCAAGTGAAGTTTTCTGCTTGTTGCTACAACATGAAGACAGTAATGAAACGTGATACCTTGTTATCTTTAGCTGGACCTGAGATGTCCATCGCTGTATCGTTTGTACACTGTGCTGTGGGTATTGACCGCAGCTGTATGTACTGACTGTACACTAGTGTCTAGTTACGACGGTAGCAAGCTGTGTGTGTATTTTCTGGGATCGATGGTGGTGTCTAACACTTCTGTTACACCTCATTCGAAACTAGGTCAGATTACTGGGTTTAGACGTTTCTTTTTGCGCGAGTCTTCACACCCTTTAAGAGCTGTAACTGCAGTTTTTTTTGTTAAAGGGATAACTTATCCAAATTATTATGACTAAATATCAAGATTTTATTTCTCCAGCGATGGAACGAGCTATCTAGATGGGAATTTGACCAATCTGTTTCTTTCTATTTTTTCTCTAATATCAGTTTTTAGAAATTTCAGAGACCCATGTCATCTAAGGAGATAAATTATCTAATAACCAAAAAGCCAGTTAACTTTGCGATTGCTTGCCATACAAGTTGCTCAAAATCCCAAAAATAACTATCTGACTAATGTAGAGCAAGTGAGTTAAATTTTGTCCAAGAATTAAGTGAGAACCAGAAATGGTTTGTAGCAATCCCTTGTGGGCGATCAACCATGTCATTCATTTGTATGAAGGATTTTACAGTATAGAATTTTGAAACCAAATGTTTCAATATCCGGAAAGATTAATCTCCCTTTTCAGATGCCAGGAATGTTGAATACCTATATAGAGCTCCTTCACAGAACTTAACTGAACTGAATTTGACCAAACTATGTTCACCAAAAGAAAATCATAGCATTTGGATAATTAAAAAATCTTAATGGCTAGTTATCATATTTAAAGGTTTTTTAGACTTTGATGCCTGTTGACCTAATGTGACCTTTGACCAATTTCAATAGCATTCTTGCACTCACCAAGCTGGATCTACATATTAAGTGTAAAGGTTCAAGACAGATATACTTCTTGTGTTATTGTGTGTTTACAAGATTTTCAGACTTTCACTTAAAATGTTGACTGCAAATGACCTTTGACCTCCACCAATTTCAATAGGGTTCTTGTACTGAACAAGCTGAATTGAAATACCATGTATGAAGTTCAATGAAGATGTACTTTTTGAGTTATCGTGTTCACAAAGTTTTCAAATTTTGACGACCTCTCATGACCCCAAATGACCACTGAAACTTCACAAAAAATAACAGGCTTCTTGTTACCCAATAAGACAGATCCACATACCAAGTATAAAGTGAATCCCCCAGGATTAACTTTTTTGAGTTACCCTGTTTACCATTAAGTGTCACATACATACACACTCACCGACGCACACACACATGCACACGCCATCACCATCGCATAGATTCCCTTTACCTCTAGCAAGGTATAAAATAATTACCGATTGAAGCCCAAGTGGGTGCTTGCCATATATCGTTCAGCTGCCAATAGAGGGCGCCCATGCAGTGCCCCTCGCCACTCTCGATGAGACTCTGCAACCTCCGGTAATGTTCTGTCTCAAATTTGATGCAAAGACCTTGGGATATCTGCAATGGTTTAATGTTTAAATTGTTATCATGTTACAGGGATGAGCCTGGGGTAAAAAAAAAAAAAAATGCGGTATAGGCTCCAGTTTGCGTATTCTACAGTGTGTTAGGATAATACTTTTTTTCCCCGGGGTAGAAAAGATATCACGGTTATTGGCGAATTCGCGGAAAAAGCTCATGCCTGATTTTAATAATTACTCTTGCCTTCAAGACCCCAAATTTTTGTGAAAATATACAGTTATTTATACCCGGCAATCATTTGATGGGGATACGGTAGAATGGGGTATAGTTTGGTCAAGAATATCATCAAAAATCTGGCAAACTGTGAATCAAGCAAAGATTGATCAAGCTTATTAAAAACACCTTCCTTCATTATCCTGCCTGATGATCGTTAAGTGGAGGAGAAAGTCAGTTATTCAGGCGTGGACCCATGTGGGGGGATGTGGGGGGGGGTTATGACAACCCCCTTTTCAACCTTACAACCTTTCAACCTCACTTTAAAAGTAGTCATTAGAACAACCTTGCATGTAGACTTAATTATAGTCCTAATTATCGAATGAATATTTCCATGAATAAAAGACTTTGATCGAGAAGATGAATTTGTCCTTTAACATTGATAAAAGTATGGAAAGGAAAATGTTCTGGATCGCCAACATGTTCATGGATGATAAAAAAAAGGCACATATATTCTTGCTTCTCTGTTCCTCTACCAAAATCTCCAACCCCCCCTCACCCCTCCACCTTCCACTCCTCCTCTCTGATCTTTGACCAAAGGAATTACAAGGTACAGTAATGTCATGTCATATTACCTGAGTCAGGTATATCATATCGTGGAAAGCTTCCTCAAAATTCTTCCGTTGCGATGTGTTGAAATGCTTCACAATCATATCCAGCATTTGAAGGTTTCCTGGAGATATGAAAGAGGGATAACTAATAGAGAGTTTGTGGGGGGGGGGGGGGGGGGGGGGGGATATGAAAGAGGGATAACTAATAGAGAGATTGTGGGGAGGGAGGGGGTGGGGGGGAGGTGGGATAGAATAGGTTTATCCAGTGAAATGTATACCAAGGTAGATCTGCAATGACAAGTTCAACTTTCTCAAAAGTTGGAATATATTTAGAATTACAGTAAACAGCTACAGTTTGTGCTCATAAGAATAGTGTAATAATATATATTTTCATATAGACTATTGACTGTCCAAAAATCATAATTTGCCAAAATTTTTATAAGAGAGCTCTAAACTTGTTATTTTTTTTATTATCTAACACCCTATAAATGTCCCATTGGTTAACTTACTGTAATGTTTTAATGATGTTGTCAATATTTGCTAAAGTGACTTCCAACTCCCCACCTTATCCTCATTTTCTGTTCAACATGACATTTGCAACCAAAACCTCTTTTATTAATGCTACCCTCGTTTAAATATTCACTTTCCAGTTTTTTGTAAATGTTCCAAAAATTTGATATAGATAGTTCCGGTCAACATTTCACTTCACAAATATCATGCTCTTCTCCCAAATTAATTCTGCCAAATTATATGATGTCAAGTAATGTCGCTACATTGTTAGCTTAAACCCTTTCAATAATTTTGACAGGATAATAGTTACTCCAAAGGTTCAAATCGACACAATATTTTCATCTCCTATGGACAGAACACTGCAACTGACATACTTTCGACTTTGCCTTTTAAGTTTCTTACTCATCATGATGCTGCAGAAGTTATCTTATAGTATCCCTCGAGGTCCAAGTCCACTCCTAGCTTCATATTCTTCTACTCACAGATCATTGCAACTGAAGTTTGTTTGATATTTGCCTCTGTATATGATCCTTTTGATGAGTCAATAAACTGGCATTACGGTAACTGCCAAGGTCCCACTCCATTTATACCCTATGTTCCTGCCAACAGAGTGGTCGGTCTACTGAGGGAACCAGTCATGAGCTGTCTCAAACAGAATGGTCGGTCGACTGACGGAACCAGTCATGTGCTGTCTCTTACAGAATTGTGGGTCGACTGACGGAACCAGTCATGATCTGTCTCTAACAGAATGGTCAATTGGACTGACGAAACCAGTCATGATCTGTCTCTAACAGAATGGTCGGTCGACTGACGGAACCAGTCATGTACTGCCTCAACAGAATGGTCGGTCGACTGACGCAACCAGTCATGTGCTGTCTCTTACAGAATGTCCAGAGGACTGACGGAACCAGTCATGTGTTGTCTCAACAGAATAGTCCGTCGACTGATGCAACAAGTCATGTGCTATCTCTTACAGATTGGTCGGTTGACTAACACAACCAGTCATGTGCTGTCTCTAACAGAATGGTCGATCGACTGACAGGACCAGTCATGTGCTGTTTGTAACAGAATGTCCATCGACTGACACAACAAGTCATGTGCTGTCTCTTACAGAATTGTGGATCGACTGACGGAACCAGTCATGTCACAAACTCACCGTTTTCATGATGCTGTCGATGGTGACTGAAGTTACTACCAAAGTCCCAGTCATCTTGTATGGAAACTTTCTTCAGACTCTCCAGGGACGGCCAAGACTGGAAGCCGTACTCGGATGCGAAACGGGTCTTAGGGAAGCTCCTCAAATCCCAACAGTCGGTGACATAATCGTAGTAGTGTACTTCAGAGAAAGATAAAGTGATAACTTGAATTTTGCTTTCAGCCAAAAATGAACTGGATATATTTTTTTATCTCCATGCTACAATGACCATTTAGTTGCTTCTAATCATCAATTTTATTTTATTTACCCAGGCCTTGAAAATTTCAGGTTATTGGACTGGCTAAATGCCGGTGGATTTCAAAATGACGTAAATTAACTCATGATTATTCTGTTGTAATAGCGACGGTCAATCCAAATATTGACATAACTTCATAAATTGGTGTGACATCCTTTACCTGACTTAAGCCCTGAATTACTGCTTATTCTCAGCAAATATTATTGAGATCCTTATATAAGCCTCTACAGTTTAAACTGATGAGTGCTGTAATTCATCCAAATATCAGCTAGAACTCAATTTTAGCCAGCAGATTTTTTTTACCAATTCCTTTTCTTTTAGCAAGTGACTTTAAATTGTGAAATTTTAGGCCTGTTACCATCTACATCAGTGCAGAATATTTCTTGACCCACACCATTGATGAAATATGTTAAAATGTGCTTGTTTGTGAGATCTTTGAAGTTTCAGTCTAAATTCTATCTTCTCTGGTGTCATCATCTTCATGTTCTAAACGGGCCCATTGCAAGGAATTTTGAGTTGAAGAGGGACCAACAAATTTCAGGGGGAGGGGGAAACAAAATTTAAGGAGGGGCACCAACCATCCAAAGATGGGCACCAACAACTTTGAGAGGGACAACAGCAAATGAAGAAGGGGCACCAAGAAATTAAGGGGGGCACAAAGAATTATTAATTAGGAATGATTAGGAAGTCAAACATACACATACTTTTGAAAAATTTTCAGCCAATTTACGCAAGCTTAACTTTAGTGGCAATACCAATTACCTTTAAATGTCAATGGTTTGTTTTATGTCTCCTTCAAAAGTGACCTCCAGGTTTTTTTTCTTTTCCTTTTTTGGTCAAATGAGCAATAACTATCGAGTAATCACCCACTTGTTATTTCACTACATAAATTTCTTCCCACAGACATTTTCTCACAAAGTACATTTTATACAACATGTAGCAAGCAATTCGCAATATTCCAAAGTTAAGACATTTCTTCACTAATTCGAGTGGAACGTGACCACAGTTAACGTAATGAATATCATCGTGGCGGTAGTTTTAGTACCAAAGCGCTTTTTAAATCTTCTCAGGCATTGAAGGGTTATAAGGTTAAGGTTATCTACTTTTTTGGGGGGGGGGGTAGTTCTTTTATAGGTGTTAAGGTTATCTATTTTCTTTGATGGGATTACTCTATTCGATTAAGCCCAAAAGGGTTTCTTAGTTTACTTCCTTTCACAGTTTTTACTTATTTGCAGTTATATCGTCTTGTTCACCTTGTTATACTATGTGATGAAACAAATATTAAATAAAAAATAAAAAACAAATAAAAAAAGATGGGACAATAAAGATGTCTCAGTGCATGGGGTACTGATATGAGGGTGTTTGGATTTTGAGCAAGACTGACCATTAGTAAGTGTTCAGGATTTGCCAAAACTTGCTTTAACAAACTGTCAAAGAATCACAACCGTACTTGGTTATCACATACCATCTCCATGTAGAAAGCAATTCTCAATGCTAAAAAATTAAGACATTTCTTCACTAATTCGAGTGAAACGTGACTGTAGTTTTAGTACCAAAGTGGTTTTTAAGTCTTCCCAGGCATCGAAGCGTTATAAGATGGGAATAAAAAACTGTCTCAGTGCATGGGGTACTGATATGAGGGTGTTTGGATTTTGAGCAAGACTGACCATTAGTAAGTGTTCAGGATTTGCTAAACCTTGCTTTAACAAACTGTCAAAGAATCGCAACCGTACTTGGTTATCACATACCATCTCCATAATGCGCGTCGTAAGGGTTCCCTGCTACCCATCCTGACGTTTCCGTCTCTTTCCCGTTGGATGGGCTGGAGCTGACGAAAGGAATGTTGGTCATGTGAGCGTTGACTTCTTGCCCGATCGTATCTATGTAAAGTTTGATGTAGTCTGCTCTGTAAAGTGTGAAATTCCCCGCTGTGCCGTACCTGCAAAAATATACATACAATTTAAAGAAGATGTCTTCTGCAATTCAACACAAACTTGACTTTACAAACTTTCTTGGCAACAAAGGAGTAGTTTATTTTGCAATGGGCTATTAGCTGATAAAATGGTAAGCATTTTTAAGCAGTGACCCTTCAAATTAATCAGGGATATTGTAGAAGAATAGTTTGAAAATAGCTCGAAAAATGTCGGGGGGGGGGGAGACCAACTTCCTGAAAGAGGTTGGGGTTGGATGTATTATGTCATGTGGTTTTTTGTTTCTACCATATTTGTAGCCAGTTCTGAAGCACCTGACTGACCAGCCATCGTCTGCTCTCGATATGGGCTTATGTTAGCAAGCATGTTGGACTGAAAGGAAAGACTTGACCCTAACACTAGAATATACATAAAATATACAGTTAATATATACACCATCATTCAATATGTACACATAATATTGCATAACATTGCCTAACAAGACATAGCATAGCATATCATACCCTAGCCTTACCTAATTTAACCTAACATAACCTAACCTCACATAACATAACATTACATAACATAACATATAAACATGACATAATATAACACAACATTGAATATAAAATAACATAAAATTACATAAAATAACATAACGTAACATGACACAACACAACACTACATGACACAACACTATACTACATACCATAACACACAATACCACATAACAACACATAACATAACATAAGGACACACACACTATTATCAACTGCTTTACTTTCCTCTGTGTTTGTGCCACTAAATGCTATTACCGTACACAAACATATACCAAAACTTTTTAAAACCTAAAATCAGATACATAAGTTATAGTATTAGACAAAAATACATTATAAACGATGGCATACCCTAACAATTCAAATTAACTATTTTACAAGCACGGATAATTAAAGTTTTTTTACAACACGTCTGAAGAAATAAAACTCACCAGTTTTGCCTCAACGCTGCCTCGTTCTCATTATTTCCGGCCCATATTAACAGCGACGGGTGATGGCCGATGCGTCTCACCTGCAGAAAGAATTATTCGGACATAACGCGGATATTTCCGTGATAGTTACCGAATAAAAACTTGGCTCTAAAGAACTTTCTGCATTGACGTAAGCTAATCACTTATCGATAGCATTCTTTATAGAAACAGATGGGGAACTTTAGAATTTAGGTTTGTTGGAATTTTATTAAAGTATCTGGCAAAAAAAGAGTGGATGACATCATCATGGCAGTTGAAATAAAATGTCCCATATTAACAGCGACGGGTGATGGCCGATGCGTCTCACCTGCAGAAAGAATTATTCGGACATACGCGGATATTTCCGGATATTTCTGGCAACACAAGAGTGGATAACATCGTCATGGCAGTTTAAATAAAATGTCTTTGCTTTCTTTCGTAATGTCCGATTATGCTATCCAAATTGGAACATTTTATTGCCTGAATATTTTCTCCATGACCAAGCAATTTTGATACAGAAGATGAATTTGTCCTTAAATAATAATTAGCAATGACATTCCAAATTGGAAGATTTCTAATTTCCCAAATAAGTTGAATTTTGAAAACAAAAATAAAAACAAGAAAAAACAAAAGCAATGACAGCTATTCAAGTCATTACTGAGAGAAAACACTGACAAGAGTTTGACATAATGAAATGTCCGAAAAGATTCCAGGTGCTATCGTAACGACTGAATTATTTTCAGACCGGCACAACACTTATCGTGGAATATGTGTGGTGCTATGATTCACGGTTGTTTTTATACCATTTTATGGTACTTTTAAAAATCATTGAACCAAGACTAGAGCATAAATTCAGGCCAACAAAGTGATAGGAGTTTATTCAAATTGCAGCTGAATACAACTAGGCATTGAATTTTGCATACTATACAGCAGGGGTTTCCTACTCAGGCTAACTGGGGTGCATGAACCCCCATGGGGTGCGTGAGTCCATCCCAGGGGGTTCGTGAGACGTTTCTGAAAGTCAAAACTAGATTACTTTTTGTTGAACTAAAATCTGATATATCATATAATTTAGTAATGTAAAAAAGTCGTACCTATCGACAAACTCTTTTCGCGTTCCAAACGCATACGTTGCCATAGTAGTACCATAGTAGTACTGTACCGTGCATGTGATACTTGATCTTGTACAAAGCACTGTTATGCGTATCATAGTATAATAGTGACTCAGATCGTGTCTCGAAAAGTTGGGGGTTTGCGGACAACTCTGACATCCACAGGGGGTTCGTGGGGGGATAAAGTTAGGGAAACCTTGCTATACAGTGTGGAACATCTTATCAAAATATCAGAATAACTTTGACAAAAAAAAAGAAAGAATACATTCTTTTTTACCTGTAGTCTGACCTCCCTTTGAACTGAAGCCAAGAATTCTTTGTTGGTCGGATACATGGCACAACCGAACATGACATCCTGCCACAAGACGATTCCGAGTTCGTCGCAGATTTCATAGAATACGTCCTGCTCGTAGACCCCGCCTCCCCAGACCCGGAGGGCATGCATGTTGGCGTCCACCACGGACTGGAGCAGATTTCTCAGATACTTCGGAGTGATCCGTTCCTGGAAGGCGTCGGCCGGGATCCAGTTGGATCCCTTGATGAAGATGGATCGACCGTTGATCTTGAAGTAAAATGAGTAACCTGGGTGAAATATAAAGATCAAAATGAGCAGTCGGAATGGATTTATAAAAAATCTTAAAAAAATGAGAAAGGTCTGTATAGATCAGGGTTTCCCTAACTTTATACCCCCACGAACCCCCGTTGTGGATGTCAGAGTTGTCCAAGCACCCCCAACTTTTCGAGACACGATCTGAGTCATTATTATACCATAA
This sequence comes from Apostichopus parvimensis, assembly GCA_000934455.1. Classification (NCBI taxonomy): domain Eukaryota; kingdom Metazoa; phylum Echinodermata; class Holothuroidea; order Aspidochirotida; family Stichopodidae; genus Apostichopus; species Apostichopus parvimensis. The sequence continues at coordinate 4,785 of KN885419.1, read as the reverse complement.
TACGCAATAACAGTGCTTCGTAAAAGATCAAGTGTCACATGCACGGTACGGTACTACTATGGCAACATATATGCGTATGGAACGCGAAAAGAGTTTGTCGATAGGTACGACTTTTGTACATCACTAAATTATATGATATATCAGATTTTAGTTTAACAAAAAGAACTCTAGTTTTGACTTTCAGAAACGTCTCGCGAACCCCCTGGGATGGCTCACGCACCCCCTGGGGGCTCATGCACCCCAGTTAGGGAACCCCTGGCATAGATGCTAGATGAAAGTTCACAAAAACAAACAAAAATGTTGTATGAATCTATTCAAAGGGAATAATTGAGTGATCAAATTTTGTGTAGCAGTTTTTTATGACTCTAAACTCTGCCTCTTATATAATATACTATGGTTCCTGTGTATAAAAAATTAAATAAAACTACTATGTACATCTTTCCACTTGAAAAGATGTTTCACCATTTTGCAACGCCTTTTGCAACGCGATACTAGATAAAATTATTCCCTGAATCATGAAAGGAACTTTGACACGGGAGGGAACATTACAAGCAACTGCCATTAGTGCTGTTAGCAATTTACATCACCTTTTTTTTTTTTTTTGAGGCTTCATTTAAACATCAGTGGCTCAATTATCAAAGCGACTGGAGTATTACAGTACCGCTCACGTATAACTGGACATGTGTACGCGCACAGAATCGTATAAAAACGTATAAACAAGTACACTCGCGTATAAACTCGTTGACAAACAAATTGCCACGTAGACGCCGCGTAGACACCCCGTATAATCCCTCTACGAGTTTATACGCAGGAAATGCTATTGTGCTCAATATATAGGGATTAAAGTCGCCGAAAGAATTAGTGAGATGTTTGAAACAGCCGTTCCTTACATCGTAGTTTAAGTTGTGATATTCACCTAGCAGTAAAAGGGACGCAGGTAAAGTGTTTGCCGGCATAGAATTTAACTGGTTTTCGTTAATTGGGTTTCTATTCAGTGTTTCTTTTCCCGACTTTTTTTTTCAGTTGTAGAGGTTTTGTTCCACGGAGGATAAGTTTACTTTGAATAGTTGGCAACATTTTGAAGAAATAATAAAGTATTACTAAGCGTTTCTTGTGTCAATTTTCTATATAATTTACCGTTGGTTCCAACAGAATGAAAAAAAAAATTCCACCCAACAACTTTGAAGCAGGTCCGGTTAAAAACAAAACATGTTTCTAGTCCGCGCAAGGGGCCTCCTTTTTCCTGATTCCCGAGTCTCTATTTGGATTACAAGAAATCTAAACTATCCTTAAAAATTATTTTGTAAAGGTTGCCACATCTTCCAAACTAGTATCAGCACATGAAAAGAAGAAAAATGGCCGCCCGTTTTTTTTTCAGATCTCAGTACGAGAAACATGTATTTTATTTGGATAGAACAACTCTCGTTAATGTGGTTAAGTTAATATTTTTCTACCCTAGCTGTATATCGTTTTTATAAAACCTTCATGAAAACCAACTTTTTGGAAAATGGATTTTGAAGCTCTAGTCAACAATTTAAGAAATGCTTACCGTTAAATACTTGCGTCAAACAATACATTTCGTATTTATTCCAATAAAGATCCACAGAGGATAAAAATGCTAAGTAGAGCTTACTAAAAGAGAAATAGAAACTGCATGTACATCACTGTACATCGTCATTTTAAGTATCCAAATACTATACAAAGAGATTGAGTTCACCGAAACACCCCTTTTCCTTACCACCTGAAGAAAACCGTCTTTTATAAATTATACTACCTTACAGTACTTTACATTCGATACAAAAGTTACTTTCTACAACAGCTTCCCAAAATATGTAAGTCGCAATATGTCGCAATCTTTTTAAGTTTTAACCCCGCAGTACAGTACCATTAATAATTTGCATATTACACCAAAATTTACACTCGGCGTCCAGATGGCTGGAAAATGTACCATCATCTTCAATGTGTTGTGTCGTTCCCATGGTGCGATGAACTTAGGCAAGTTCGAATGTCGATGACCTACTTATGTTCCGTGACCAATGTCAATGGGAATTATGTGTGTAAAAACTCGGGTTTTTCCACGTGTTATATATATAGAAGTTTTACGTAAGCGGAGCAAATTTTGGGGCAGCTCGTTGATTGTGAGGAAGCTAAGCATCAATATTTGTGAAAAATATCGTAAGGTTTTTCTTCAGAAAATATTTTTGACTAGTAATTGGAATCTCAATGTATTAAGAAGTACTGGGTCTAAACCTTTTCACTGCATTTTGGGGGAAGTCAGATCTTCAAGTGCAAAATATTGTTTTTTCATTTAAGGTTATCGTGGTTTTCTTGCGAGGTGTATACGGCGTATCTTGCGATTTAGGCTAAGAGGTAGGATCAGCCAAGGCCTACCTAGTTCTCATAGATTTTTACCTACAGTCAATTTAATGCCTAACGGGAGGATCTCGTATAAATAGTAACAGACTGGGGCACATTGTCATAATTAATATAGCTTCCTTGCTTAAGTTTTGCACTGATTGTATCGATCGTTTGTGCTCCTAGTAGCGCTGTTTTCTTTGTTACTCTTATTCTTATCGGCTTAAGTATATGCTAACTCTGTGGTTGAATATTTTGGAAAGTCATTCATTGGGCTTGGTGAGATACTGAGTTTACCGACTCTTTTCTTCATCACAGTTTATTCTAACCCATAGAAGCTCTGCTATGTAAAGCGGCTGCCAATACCCTACGTTTACAGATTATACGAGATTGTACGTCTTTACGCGCGTATAATCCCTATTCAGGGGCACTAGAGCGAAGCCTTAAGCCGCATAGACACGGCGTAGACGCCGCGTAGACACCGCGTAGAAAGTTGCGTACAGAAACGTATAACATCGTATAATCGCGTAGATAAACGTAGAGTATACGTCTACGCGGAGTTATACGTGAGCGGTACTGTATGTCTAGTACAAAGATAATTGAGTCAGCTCCTAATAAAAAGTTAACGGCAAAAATGTTTATAGAACCGTGTTTGTATGGGCTCCAATAACACATCGAGAGATGATTATTTATTTGTCATGGTCAACATGGTAGCTGGATATCCTTCATGAGTGTTTTGTTACACATACAGGTATGGATTTTAAAAAAGTGCTTCTGGTTAGTTGCTATAATTTACAAAAAGAAAGAATTTATGCAAACTTTTTCATTCTGCTTTAAAGGAGCATTCCAAGCACTTTAATGGTGACTTTGTTGAAAAAGCTGGAAATAGCGATAGAAAAGTAAATACCTGCACTTGAATTCTCTCCCTTTTTACTACAACTTCTTAACCAAACACAAAGTCTGTCTTAAGTCATCGTTAAAGAGTGTCGTTTAGTAGATTTGCTCACGATTATGGCCAAGAATAAGCAAAGGACTACAGATTTTAAAGGGTGTTAAGACTCACGCAAAAAGAAACGTCTCATGCCGGTAATCTGACCTAGTTTCGAATGAGGTGTAACAGAAGTGTTACACACCACCATCCATCCCAGAAAATGCACACACAGCTTGCTACCGTCGGTAATTAGACACTAGTGTACAGTCAGTACATACAGCTGCGGTCAATACCCACAGCACAGTGTACAAACGATACAGCTATGGACATCTCAGGTCCAGCTAAAGATAACAAGGTATCAAGTTTCATTACTGTCTGCATTTTGTAGCAACAAGAGAAAAACTTCACTTGCAAGCAACGGAAAGTTCGCTTTTTCGCAGGGCGGCACACGGTTTGGGGCGAGTCTCCAATGCCTTTAAGTTAACTTGACGAATTGCACTCCCATACTAGCGATGCGTACTTACCAGGACTCTTTGGGATATCCTCTTGAACCAGTTCCACGGCTCTAAAACCAAACTTGATGGACTTATTTGAGAGACTGTCAAACTGAGAGTTCCTGAAGGTGACATTCATTCGGTAGAGGCTCTGTTTACCGAAACCGTGCGGCCACCAGAGATTCTCCTGAGGAAAGAAATCCAATAGAGTCATAGGTGTTGAATAGATGTAGGACGGTAGAGCGGCAGAGAGGAATACTTGCCACGTAGAATGCAGAATGTGGACACGAATGTCCTCACTATTTGGAATTACACTATAATGACTTTAAATGAACTTTGACCCAACACAAAAACAAGAAGCCGTCGGAACTGCAGATCGGGCAGGGGCGACTACGAAGGCAATGAAGTGAGATACATGCGAATATTGCTGTGCTTGACATATGGCGATTTCTAAATTATATGATATATCAGATTTTAGTTTAACAAAAAGTACTCTAGTTTTGACTTTCTGAAACGTCTCACGAACCCCCTAAGACGGACTCACGCACCCCCTGGGGGTTCATGCACCCCAGTTAGAGAACCCCTGCCTTAAAGGTTCAGATCCCTACATAAATCATAATCATCGAGCATACCTTAACACATAGTCACATGCAAAGATACACAGGTAATATAGTGTTTTCGAGCTTGGGCATTGCACACACACAGACAGTCATATGATATGGTTTTTGTCGAGCTTAGCAAAACACACAACAAGACACACAAATGGTATGCTTTTCTTGAGCTTGGCATCACATACAAAAGACACATGCATGATATAGTGTTTTCAAGCTTAGCCTCACACAGTAACACACAAGAGACACACAAGTAATGTTGTGTTTTCGATCTGGGCATCGTGCACACACGCAGACAGTCATATGATATGGTTTTTGTCGAGCTTATCAAGACACACAACAAGACACACAAATGATATGCTTTTCTTGAGCTTGGCATCACATACAAAAGACA
>KN885418.1:89801-111808 GCA_000934455.1 Apostichopus parvimensis | reverse complement strand
AAGGCCGTCAGAGCATATATAGAAGTTTTCAACTATCCACCATATGAATATTTGATGGCTTGGGCTATCACCACGTATTCAACTTTTGCCATCATGACTGTTTAGATTTTGAGCTAGAAGAGCTCAAAATGCGGCATAGTGCTCCGGAATCTTCTGTTTCACCCAAGATTTTTTTAAGAAACACAGACCGTCACAGCAGCTATTGATTGTAGAGGTTCTTATCGTGAACGTCTTGTTGCAGAGAAAGGCTGATTGTCGGACACCCTGGTCCTTCGTCGGGTGTAAAAAGAGTGATTGAAATCACGTCAGTCTACCGTAAGCCCCCAGACTGCTCAAATTGCTTGAACCCGGAGAGAAAAGCCATACCCGTTTGAGGCCATGACAGTGTGAACGCACTTTAAGGATCAATTCGAATTCCTTCAAGCTTCTCTTATAATGGACAGACAGATTACCCAGGATTATGGCAAACTTGAGACAGTTGATATTGTGTTGTGGAAGATTAAAATGTTCAGCCACTGGAAAACTGGTTTTGTTTAATCTGATTGTGCTTTTGTGATTATTCAGCCGTATCGAAAAGAAGTGGGGGTTAAACTAAGACACTGTATGACAGGACAGAGAACACAAGTGATAAGATATATCACAAAGGGAGTGTCACAGTTGTATGGGCCTGGGTGTAAACAAACCCCTGAGGGAAAGAGTTGAATGTCAGGGTCCGTGATCATACACGGGGGTTTACCACATTTCATATTCCCATTGGATTGGGAAGTATCGGTGGAGGGTAAACGACTCCTAACAAGGATGTTGCGTAGGCTGGGAGGTTGTCTTGTAGCAAGACCCATATCGTCTCCCAAGTTCAACATGTTCCATTCATATTTGACCAGCCTAATGAATGGATCGACCTGATCGCTGTGCGTAAAGACAAAGTGAAAACGATTCTCTTTCACCTATATTAGGAGTAAAGGACTATCATTTTTACAATTAATACAGGAGTTGGATATAGCAGTATGGAAAGGCTAGTCATGAAGGAATACCAATAAAGATGCCCAATAGATGAACTTATTTTCTGCTACCTTGCATGAACCGAAGCGAAAAAAATGTTGTAACCAGAAGCCATTAACATTAGACACGTGAATGAAACCCACACACTTCAGTGCCACAATTAACATTATTGGAATAAAGATAACAAGAAAATAGGGGACCCTGATGGCAATTGGCGGTTTCATATATTTCCATTAACAATAAAGCTTAGATTTAATATGTAATACATATTAAATGTGTATATCAGGTAGCAAAATCACAACGCTATTCGTTATAATATTACAGTAATATAAGGGATAATCAGTGAGGATTATATGAATCCATTCAAAAATGTAAAAATAGAGAGACTGAGACAATAGCTAAATTCATATCAAGAAAATACCAACACGTTTGAAGCGCAACTTTAACAAACAACTCGATTATTTTAGTAATTTAAGCCATTTTCGTAGAATGCTGATGAGAAATATATCATATCGGTCTCAACTTCATGTCGGTAAATTTAAGGGAGTATTGGAAGCCTCTCCATGGTAACCAGTTGACTCCATCAGCATATGACGAGTGATCTCCTTCAAGATATGCACCGTTGAGGTTGGCGTGGTGACACCGCTCGTACCACCATCCCCCTTTGTATCTCAACGCACAACTTTCGTACGCAAGGTCGTTATCCATGTCACGTGTAGAGAATTGTACATTATCGCAAACAGCCATAGCATCACCTGCAACGACAAAAAGCAATCAATTAAAGACCATAAGATGTTCTAACTGCAATTTATATAAGAGGTGGGACCATCTATCAGTTTGATAGCGATAAATAAAGCTTATAACTGGTGCTCTGGCCGAGTGGAAAAAGGCGGCGGCATTTTTTAGCAATGATGCTAAGCCTCCGGGATGTTCCGGGTTCGATACCCAACCCGGTGGGTTTTTCATCCCAAGGTCCTTTTGTTTTATCTAAAAGCAATTTACGTTTCGATCTTACCAAGAACTTCTTCAAAAGCAAACTGAAGCGAAAACAGAAAGAACACATTAAAACTAGATAGATGGACAGGCAACTTAACGACGACAGACGGCATGAAGGAAAAGAGAATGCTTAGAAGATGAAAATGATAGGAAGATAAACTGTGTGACGGGTGTAAGAATGTGTGCTAATTATAACTAGGTAAAACAATTACGTAGGTGTAAGTAACATAACATGTGATGCTGGAGATGTAAACCCTTGTCTGTGATGGGTGGTGTGACTGTTGAAAGAATCCGATTCCGATATGTGGACCTTACGGACAATGCACTTGGAGGAAAGAGAACAGTTAGATATATGCCTCTTTCATTTCAAGAAAGACCAATGCTACTCGTTTCGAATCTCTCAGCCTTCATCGATCACGGGCTTATTGTAGTTGGCAAGCATTTGGTAAACCAATTCGTTGATTACAAGTACTAAATACAAGCATTCTTTGCTTAATGGTGCTGCCTTAATATTTCATGACCAAATCCTTAACGAATTTCAAAGGCCGATCATACATTATGTCTATGTAGCGTTAAAGTCTACTCATATTCAGCAGCTTTTGCGAGGCATCGAGCTAAGGTCGATCGAATCGAGGGTATAAAAACCTCCCACCTAAGGTATCGAAGGTTTTTACCTGGAATGAAAACGGAGTCGCAAACACTCACCAGCATTCCCAGAATATATTCCAAGTTGCAATCTATATTTGTCGATAGAGTCTGCGATGATGAAAAAGTCGTACTTTGCGAATCGTGTCGCGTCTTCAAAATCTCCCAAGTCTACACGGAGTCCATACCTCCTCTGATTGGTCAAGGAGTATAACTTCTCATTACCCAACCAATGTTCTCCTTCCAAAGAACCAAACCCATCTCTGTAATCGTTCCAAGATCTGAAGAAATCTTCGGAACCATCTTCTCGCCTTTGAAATACCTTTCAAGAAATAAAGAATATATTACTTTGCTAAATCGGTATACTGTCGTCCAAACCGTTCTAAAGGTAATATTTTCATGTGACAATCAACTTTTAAATGATTGAAACAGGTACTTTTCCACGTAATGGGTAAAACACAAGATTTACTTATATTGTCAGTTATAGTTCTGCACACCTTTTTACTGGATAATATACTTGTCTCACTTATATTTATTAATACGACACAGCAGAGACAATGCATTATTTCTGAAAAATGGAATATAGTATATTGTGTACCATAAACATAGATATCAGCTATTGTAAATTATGTTAACCATCAACATCTATGCAAATTTATGTTATACATTGTTTCATGCATGGAACGGAAATAACAATTTCTGGAAAACTTCTTTAAAGTTTAAAGTTCTTAGTTGAACAGTGCTGAATGATGATTGTTACTGTATTGTGTGTAGAACATAGGTGGCCATGATATAGACGCTAACAGTGACGCATCAGTGATTACCTATCATGCCAAATAAATCGCTATATTCTGTAAATTACAAGTACAGTACAGTTTGCATAGGACTGAGATCTACGAAACTAACTATATTTGACACTGTAGGAATGAATAAGTGAAGATATGTTTTTCGACCAGTACAGGAAATATCTCTAATCTTTTTAATGCAATACGTAGTATATCTTTGGAGCTACCATGTAACTGTAAAAATGTAAATAGGAAACTTTAAATATCAACATTATGTTATAATAAATTATGATTTGTACAGATTTTGTCAATTTGAATGAATGTAATGTAAAGTAACTATATTCTTAAAAAAGGCGCATTACATGTAAATCATCCCAACGCGTCGTACAAAATATAAAGCAATGAAAAAAAATTATCCAATTCATTAAAAATGAGAAAAGTTAAACTCTCTGATACAAGAATAAGAATACTATGTAAAATATAAATACATAATACTCTTCAAAAAGATGAGTCTTCAGTTTAGATTTATAAAGATAAAAATCTTCCACTGAGGTTAGTAAATGTGGAAGCTTATTCCATAGGCGTAGTGCACAGGTCGAAAAAGCACGCTGACCATAGAAATATAACGTGAGCATGGTTGATTGAGCCAGAGTTCCCCGTCGGAGCTACTACTTAAACTACGACTAGGAACACGCTGACCCAGAAGCTCATCCAGTTAGACCGGTGCCACACCATGAAGAAGTTTATGTGTAATACATAATATCTTGAAAGTATAACGCGCTGCTGGACAGGAAGCCAATAGAGATCTTTGATAATGGCTGTTATATGCTCAAATTTCTGTGTTCTTGTAACAAGGCGGGCAGCAGAATTTTGAATGCGCTGTAATTTCTTGATTTCCTGTGAAGGTAGGCCAACAAATAAACTGTTGCAATAATTAAGGCGGGAAGTATTGAAAGCATGAATTGGTTTTTCAGTTGCGCTCTGATCTAAAATATTTCGGATACTGCCTATCTTCCACAAAGCAAACGAAGCTGATCTACACAAGTTTGTAACATGAGCCGACATGGTCCCAGTCGAGTCCATGATCACAACAAGATTGCATACACTATCCGAGGGGGATATATTGACGCCGCCTATCTGCACATCACACTTGGGTACATGACCTCTGCCAGGAAATTTCGATGAGAAATGAACAATTTCAGTTTTGCCGTCGTTTAATACAAGCATATTTTCTCTCATCCAACAGCGGATCTACTCCACACAGTCCTCAATAGCTTTCAATGGAGCTTGGTCGCCATAACATGTGACGTACATCTGGGTGTCGTCAGCATACATCATATACTGGAAACCATGCCGGAGAATTATATCCACCAAAGGCACTGTGTATAGACTGAATAACACTGGTCCCAGCACGGAACACCACAGTCTAAAGGATTAGCATTCGACAAAACGGACCCAACCTTCACAGGCAGCATCCTTCCCCTCAAATATGAACTGAACCACTGATGTACCACGCCATCGATCCAGAACCGATAACGCAACCTATGTAGCAGTATGTCCTGGTCTATCGTATCGAAAGCAGCCGACAAATCTAACATAATGAGAATGACATCTCGCATGTTATCGAGAGAACACAGCACGTCATTCTGCACCCGGAGGAGTGCAGTCTCTTGGCTATGACCACCAAGATAATCCGACTGACATTTAGCATACATATTATTACGAGTTAAATGATCTTTGAGCTCACCACAGACATGTTTCTCAATTAATTTAGAAATAAAGGCAAGATTAGACACTTGCCTGTAGTTCTTCAAGATGTCCCGTTTTAAATTATGTCACTTTAGCAGAGGCCTAACAAGAGCATGTTTCAACGGCTCAGGTAACTCACCCGAAGTCAATGATGAATTGATTATTTCGGTGATAATCGGTGCGAACTGGTCGCTGCAGTCTTTCAGAAGTAAAGCCGGGATGGGATCGAGCTCGCAGGACTTGTTTGGAAGACTAGATATTAATTTTCTTACTTCATCACATGTCGTTGTTCTGAACGAAGCAAACACGGACGGAGCCTGACAGAAGTGATCCCTCGGTGGAACTAACGGAAGTGTCCGACGTTACTTTCGATCTTCGAGGTGAAAACTTCTACAAATATGTTTGGTAAACTTGCTGCGTCGACGTTCACAGGAAAAAACAGATGCCATAGACTTCCGGTTACCGATGATCGAGTCAAATATGTGGAACATCGTCTTTCGGTCTGCTTCAACTATTCTCTTATGATGATAAGATCTGTACGCTTTGTCAAGATCATTCCGATAAGCATTCAGGCCTTGTAAATGTCTCTGTGTACTCTCAATCCTGTCTTTATGGATTTCCTCTCCCAGCTACGCAAACAACGACGTTTCTCAGGGTTGCATGCGTCGAAACAAGGTGCACGTGGTTTGTCTATATTAAATTTCATCTATGACTACCGTCATTTTAGTGTTGTAATAATGAACCAGTTCTGTCGCAGTGCTCTCAGACGAAACCGTAAGTGAGAGCACCGATGCAACTTGTGTTTGGAAGTCAGTTATGTCGATGTTGCGACCGTTACGAGAGGTGCGAGTATCCTTTGCACAGCTTGACTTGGTGAGATTCATGGTAAAAATGAACGGAGCAGTGGTCAGATGGTAAAAGCCAATCTGAATCAATAGTAGCTACAAATGTATGCTCGGCCCTCGTTATTATTAAATCTAACGAATGTCCATTGTCGTGAGTAGAACGTGAGGCGTGTTGAATCAGATCTAGAGAATATAGCAGATCAAGGAAGTTCATGGCGTCATTATCATTACGATCATCAACATGAATGTTGAAATCTCCGACAATGAGCAGTCGGCTTCTTGCATGAATTATATTCTCCAAGAGCGAGGCAATGAAATCTGCAACAGTACACTTCAACGAAGGAGGGCGGTATATCCTAATTACCCGAACGACATCAGACAAGAATGACACATTTGCATCCAGTATTTCGAAGTTTTTGAACGAATTTGTTTTATTTTAACACGACAAGTGATAACAGTTTCATATTTAACCTTAAGTATTAATATCATATTCACTGTATTATTGTACAATCTTAGACGTAGAACTCACCGTCCAGCCTCCACCGTCAGTATCCATGTCACAATATACTTCAAACGGATCAGCGTCGTCTGGTTGTATTGTGTATACGCCACTCATATTATCACCGTTCTCTTGAACATCCAAGCAATCACTTGGATATGAAAGTGGTCCAGGACAGTAATCTAAAAAACAACAGATTTTTCTTTTACGGGTTTATTTGTATGGGGTTAATCAATTGATTCCTAGTACGTATGTGGCCAGGGGTGGACTGACGATTAAATGTCTTCACAGGTCTCACATTACTAAACTTTATCAGAATGTTCGCCTACATTTTATGCTGAACTTACCAATAATAATCTTTCATGTTCAAACTTCAACACAACTATATAGTAAAAATTCATTACACATACTACGCAGTAAGATCACATCCTTAAGCGCCATCAATAGAGCAGAGGGGATACTTTGGATAACTTAAAAAAGAACATTCTATGAAATGGACATATTTTCATATAACATTTGGTAACGCAGAACCGGATATGACCACCAATGAGTTCGTTCTGGGCAGTTTATCAATGAGTATTTTTTTTCAGTCAGCGAACAATATCCAGTGTCGGATTATAGGATGCAGATAATCTCGGTTACTTATGACAAGGATACGGAATACACATCTAGCTGTTATCTGCATTACAAGTTAGTCTAAAAGTCTACAAATTACATTTCTTTCAATTAATGCACATGATTAATTAAAAGGAGAAAACACTTCCGCAAACAATCAGTAACGGTTAAGAGACGTTCTTGTACAAGTACTAGTTTAAGACCTGAACAATCTGCCTGTAATGCACTTAAAAACGCCAGTTTGAGGAAAATTTATATCTATAATCGGAAATGTTATTTATAGGCTCATTGTGAACAAAATTCAAACACATCGACAACAATATTTCTACTAATGAACAATTTGTGAAATAATCAAAAGTGAATCTAAAAACTTTGTATGAATGTTCCACAAAGAAAGGAACACTACGACTTAAATATCGTTGCTTAGAAATATTTGGTTTTAGAACATGTTTAAACAATTCTTAAACTTCTTCTTTGTAGTAGATTATGAGAAACATAGACAACCTCATGGTATGCCTTAATTTTGAAGATTATATGTGCGAGGTTGCTCTATATGGGATTAAATGAATTTAACAGAGGGATTATATTTACCCTATTTAATTTTCTACAGATATAATAATATAATAACTATAGTTATGTGATATAAACAACACCCAAAGCAAATGAATACTAACCTCCATTTTCCAGTGTACTTATGAGGGTGTTCAGGAGGTCCTTGATGTCGTCCAATTCTTGTTTCATCCCATAATCCTCCTCAGTACAATTACAGCAAGCGTTAACCTGTGGGGTAGTAAGAAAATATCGAAGGTTTCAAACGACGAAGCTAAATTTAAGATTCGTCAATTGACAGCAGTGACATAATTAACCGTTGTTTGAATTTTCTAAATGGTTGCAAACTTATGTCAATGTTGTTAAATATCCAGCTGCTCCGACATGCCCCGAGATGCTCCGAGCTGAAACGAAGTTGCTGTGGTGATCATTAAGACTTGGACATCCCTTCGTACTTGTGGGTTTTACAACATGATTTATAGGAAGAAGTATGTATTTTTACAAGTTAACAATTCAACATTTTATAACAAGGTATTAACTATGCCCAAAATAATTCTCAAATCTACCTTTTTCAGCAAAATTATAAAATCCCCAAGATGGGTCATAATGTATTAGGTTATAACGTACCTGAATGTGTTTATTTCTTAATACTACAAAACCCTATTATATATCATAGTTCAATTCGCATTAGTAATACATTCCTCGTTTCAAACTTCAAGCACAGAGTATACTATTATGTAAGAACAACGTTGTCATAATATAATATCCAAATATCCAAGTTTTATCCAAACCACCTGATGGTGATTTTCATTCATTATATCATAATATTAGAAATTGTCTGGAAGTTATTTCGGTCGAAAACAAAACTTGTTTTATAGCTGGTGACTTCAGTGTTGACCTATTAAAACCAGCTTACTCACCATCTGTAAATGCTTTTCATAACACATTATATTCACATGCATTTTGTCCAAAAATCGACAAGAGTACGAGACTTTGTAAAACCTCTACAAACTTAATCGAAAATATGTTTACAAATATTATGTGAAGATTGGTATTATAGTAACCGATATTTGTGATCATTACAATTTTTTTGTTGTGAGCAAATATGAATCCATAAATCATAATTATTCTAAGAGTGTTATTTACTTAAATAACACTAGGGTTTCCACTCGCCTCTTTGGTGATGATACAAATGTGTTGCTTTCTGACAAATATTGTGCTGATTTAATGAAGAAGGTCAACCTGACTCTCATACAACTTAAGAATTGGTTGGACAAGTAAACTTTACACATCGGCAAAAGTGGCTATACATTTGTTCATACACTTAAGAAAAGTCATTCATGCTACGATAGTTTTTCATTTGACGGTATTGACATTTTTAAATCACATTTTACCAAATAGTTTGGATTGCTTATTGATGAAAATGTATCCTGGAGTCAATATCTTAATGATCTATGTAAACATTGTTATTGTCTATCATAATAGAAACCCCTTTCCAACTGAATTAGCAATTCGAATTGACTATAAACCATGTATTTATTCTCAGTTCTCTTACGTAATTTAAGTTTATGGTACATTATGTACTACTTTCTTAAATCCTCCACAAAATAGACTTATCAAACTCACAATGAACCCAGAATGCATGCCACAAAACAGTTATACCGTGAATATAGCTTGTTAATACTGAAAGTTATTTACTCGTATAACAGTGGGATTGTAATGGTATACTACCTAGTGTGTTAGATGATGCTTTCAATTTGTCTGAAAACATTGAGCCCTCTATCAGTAGGTGAAATAACGGTCTTTTTCCATGTGACCCGCCATAAAACAGTACATGGTAAATAACAGCTTAATAACTATTTTACACCTGGGACAAATGTCCGTCTACAATTAAATCAAAGAAATCACACCAAGCTATTCAAAGGAGTCTCAAAACTATGCTCACTCATAATTATCAACAGTAACAATGCCAATACTTGTTATACATAGGCATGTGACGAGTATTTATGTATATACTTTGTTTTATTATTTTCGTGTATAAATCTATTTTCTCCATTTATTTTCGCACCAACCGGTCACTAGCTTTGATTAACAGCATTGCTTTTTGCTTTTCTATAATGTCCATCATATGTCATCATTCTTCAGTTTATTAATTACTACGGTACTTCAGTTTTGTATGCTATATGAGAAATCAATGTGAGCCTTGAACTAGCGTTGGGAACATTTCTAGACATCGATACGAGCTGCTGTCTAAAGATTGGACGGATGTTATCAATGATCAGAATGCAGATTCTGCCAATTCCAAGTTTCTGAAATCATACAGAATGGATATCAGGGTTGTTGTCCGTTAACTGAACGCAACCATACGATTAAAAAACTCGAAGTCAACTTGGCTTACAGATGGTATTTTTAAGTCTATTCGTCGCAAAAATTAAATCGATTTGATAAAGTATAAAACGAGTTACTCAGTTCTTTAGGTTGCATACACTAAATGCAGGAATATACTTACGTCAATCATTAAAATGCTAACAAATTGTATTCTGCTAATCTTATATCACTCAATAAGAACGACAACATTATGAATCTTATGATCTCTCGAAGGTATTTGATACCATTGACCTCATAATTCTGTTAAAATAACTATACACTTATCATGGGGTTGCATATGACTGGATTACAAGTTACTTGAGAAACAGAGTCCAGTGTGTCTACTGTAATGGGGCATACTCATCTAAATTGACAGTTTATCTCACAGGTCCCCATTTATACACCGAAGTGAAGATAGTCAATGGAGATAAAGTGCCTTGCACAAGGACACATCTGATCTTGCCAGGACTCGAACCTGCAATCCTTAGATCACAAGTCCGCTGCTTTAACCACTTGACCACAACGCTTTTAAATATGCTTCTCTTACAAATAAGACTATCAGAAATATTTAGAGTGATTCACACAATACCCATAGTGCACCTCTGTATAAGGACTCCAACATCTCGCATATTTGTGGCCTATACAGTTATCACTTGGGCATTTCATGTATACATTTATAAGTCATGTATAATTCATGCAAAACCATGGAATCTTACCAACAAGCGTTCACTCGTTTTTCACATAAAACTGCGACATTCGTAATTACCGTTACTAGTTCAAAAAACTTTATTCACATCGCTTACTCAGGGTCAAAGCTAAACCAAATGCAAATTCGCAGTCGTAGTGTTATTATCTGGAATTCCCTTCCAAACAATTTTAAAAGATATGAAGTCCTTGCGTCCTTTTGAAAGTTCACTTAAACATCACATTCAAACTTCACTGGTCAAGCTCATGTAGTTTTCCTGCCTGCCCATCTTATTTTCTTCCTCTTTTAGGAAGTAAGAAACAGCATATAATATACACCAAAGGTACCAGACTACAAAAGCTTATTCTTATTCTGACACCTTTACCAACTACTTTCTCTGAATTTTGTAATTTATATTAGAGACAAAATTACTTCATACTATGTTAACGATCAGTGAACTTATTAAATAACGTAATATTAATGTATAATGATGACATTTTTGTGAAAATGATTTCTGTACTATGTGATAATGGTAGAAAAATAAACTTGACACTTTTTTGATTGATTAGTTGGTTACTTAATTTAACAGATGAATAACTATTAAATTAATTGAATAATAAAGTATTATGAGGAATTTTACATAACCTGTATAAATTATTTGCTTCGTTGCATTGCAATATGCCGTATTCTAATCGCTACGTCCGTACATTGAAGTGAAAAGTTGTTTTCTTGCCGAACGAACCAACTTTCAATATATTAACTGTATTTCAATGAGACAGTTCCTGATTTTTCACATACTAACGTAATTTCGGAAATTGACCACGGTCAATCTTAAATAATAGCTTTTTGTCTATTTTTTTTTTAATTAAATTAATCGCTAACTTGAAATTCAGATTAGGACTTTCTTTACTTGTAATGTACTGCAATTTAAACATGAAGGGGTTAAAGGCTAAATACTTCATAGTTACTTTAAAGTAAGTTGTATCTCATTTATGAAGCTCAGATTATGTATAATTCACATACCGTACGTATGTCATAGCCATGGTCAGTATGAAGTATAAAATGATGCATGTTAAAGCTGAGTCTTACATTATGATAAGAAACATATTGAAGTTACCGTATGACCCTCTGGAGAACCCCTTGATTCCAGCTGACCCCTTACACGTTGTGGATCCTTCGGACCAGGCAAACATCTATGTCCAGATGGTAAGGAGAGAGAGCACAACACCACCAAAGCTAGTTTCAAAGAATTCATTTTGAAGAACTTCGAGAGTAACTTAGACAAAAGCGATATGATTTGTCCCTGCGTCGGTTCTGGACCTTTATGCCCATAATTTTTAATATAAATTTTTGACCTCCAGTCCACAGGATGTTTGGAGAGAGTATAGTTTATACGAAGGAAAACCCAAAAATGGGAAACAAATATTATATTTCGGTCGTGTTTAGGAAGTAATAGAGATGTTATATTACATCAATTACGGTTCAGGTCAATATCACCAAAAAGAGGACCCGTCATGAAAACATTCTGTTATAATTTGCATTTGATTCCCACATGACTTTTCCATAAAACCATACATGGGAGCAATATCCTTTGTACCAAAAGTGACTTGTAGCAAACTTTTAATATCAATTGCCTAATTTGAATTTACAGGAAGTTTGAATACAGGATAGTTTATACGAAGGAAGGACCAAAAAAAAGCAATCTTGAACTACGGTCGTGTTTACGCAGTAATAAAGATGTGATGATGGCATAAATGACATTTTACGTAAAAATCATTTATTATATTTAAGAAACCATATTGAGGATAGTGCATTTGAAGATTGACAAAACGGAACCGTAATCTAAACACTTTGATGGAATCTGCATTTGACTCCTACATGACTTTTCCCATGTCACGCCATATGGGAGCAATACACTTTGTAGGTTTCGTATCAAAAGTGACTTGAAGCAAACAGTTCTGACACACTGATTAGATAAGCAATTTTGTTTTCTACAGATTTTTCATTCATCTTCTACTTTAACATCGAATGATGGAAAAGTCAACAAGAGGGTAATCAATTAAAATGAACAAGTGTCTTATTATTGTTAAACCGTCATATTGGTTCATGCTAGCTACTATAGCCTGCAGTTTAATACATCTAGTCCAGTTCTTAGTATGATGTGTGTATCACTATACAACCTTCATGGTTTCTATATTCATCCAAATAATGGTCATGTTTTGTCCTATTAAGGTGTTTGTTACCGTACAACCGCCATGTTTTTATATGGTTTCATGCCAACTATTCATTAAATAGCAAGCAGTTTCTTACAGTTCTAGTCAAGTTGGTTTATGATGGGTGTATCACTATACAACCTTCATGGTTTGTATATTCATCCAAATAATGGTCATGTTTTGTCTTATTAAGGTGTTTGTTACCGTACAACCGCCATGTTTTTATATGGTTTCATGCCAACTATTCATTAAATAGTAAGCAGTTTCATACAGTTCTTGTCAAGTTGGTTTATGATGGTTGTATCACTATACAACTATACAACCTTCATGGTTTGTATATTCATCCAAATACTGGTAATGTTGTGTCTTATTAAGGTGTTTGTACCCATACAACCGTCATGTGTTTATATGGTTTCATGCAAACTATTCATTAAATTACAAGCACTTTCATACAGGTCTAGTCAGTTTGGTTTATGATGGGTGTACCAGTTCAAGCTTGCTGATTTCTACGCAGGAAAGGGCGATCACATTTACCTGTATTTTATAACAGCGTTTGTACCTGTAGAAACGACATATTGATGTACGATTTTCAGGATACTTGTTGAGTAAATAAAAGTAAGTAGCTTCTCATACCATATATTGGACAAGGTTAAACTCATCCTGCGTCGGAAGAATTGGACGAGAAAGGGAAGAGTACCTTTGCAGTCTAAGCAAAAGTACAAATCATGCACCGATTAATAGAGTCAAATATTTTGGATGGCAAATATAAATGGTTTAGTCACCAATGACTCACTTGCTATATTAACTACTTACGTTTTACTTTATATAATAATGTTAAATATCACTTTTATAATATCAAGAAAGGAATTAGATTATTTCCCTGTAAAAACAACTAGCTGTTTTCATGAGCACAACTTTCCTCTGAGTAAGTAAATGGCAGACGGAAATACTCCTTCTGTGTACAGACATTTTATATTATGTAATACTTCAAATCGAAAAGTTGACTAAAGCATGACACATTCATATTCACATACACAGTTATTTCAGTCCAGCTTTCAACAGTTCTGTCACAAGTTTAACAATAATGCGAAGATATTTTCAATCGCCTTTTAAGTTGTCTCTCGTACACGCCATTTTAGCTCACCTGTTGTGAAAGTTACGTCATCATGTACGTGTTATGCTCACTTGTACGCTGTAGTGAATCTATGCAGTATATATGTTGATTACCATATTCATAGTTGCCTGTTAACCAGCCATTACAAAGACCGCGAGCTAGTCGATTTTTATTATTAAGCCAGAATTAACAGGTTACTGCTTTGTGTGATTAGGGAACGGAGAATAATGACTATTGAAGAGGCTCACTGACCGAAACGAATTACAATTCTTATTGAATAAATTCAAAAGGAAACTAGCCAGCGTATCGGTATCGCATTGTTGTTGTTGGTAATGCTTTTTCTTTGTCCTTTATTTTTAGTTTGAGTTTATACAGCACAGGCTATATATTTGTGTGTATTAGTTTAGGGAAGTCACCCAGACAACGGACATCTTGGTAAAAGTCAGTACAGGTTTAATTTAGGTCGACAGTGTTAACTTGTTCAGTTGTCAGAGGAATCAAGTGTTTTCTCAATCATTTGTAAGGAGATATTTAACTTAAACAATTTGTGAAATTTACTTGTTTAGGCTACTGTAATGAAGTTTTCGACGTGAAAGCAAGCGTGTGCAGATTGGTTGATTACACAAGTAACTGTTTTCGTTCAGACAGTTTTTACCCAAGGAATACCTAAAAGCTTGAAAGTTATTGAGAGTGATGGAAAGTCATTTCTGAGGCCCAACGTGATGGATAATACGTACATACCTCAAGATATTATAGGTATACTTAGTGCATTGATATTTACACGCGAAGCCATAACATCTATCGACATCCAGACAGTATTAGTGAACTGGAGATAACACTTACGATCTTGAATACTATAAAGTAAGCACCGAATGTTATTGTAGGAATGTATATGTAAGCAATACAGTACCCACTATACGCAACCAAAGACGTGTAAGGCAAACGTTGGGTAACTACCACTTTCATATGAAAGGTGGTAGCCT
The DNA here is from genome assembly GCA_000934455.1 of Apostichopus parvimensis. NCBI lineage: Eukaryota > Metazoa > Echinodermata > Holothuroidea > Aspidochirotida > Stichopodidae > Apostichopus > Apostichopus parvimensis. The sequence goes on along the minus strand of KN885418.1, from coordinate 96,764 downwards.
ACATCGTTGTTAACTTGTTCACGACGCGGAATGAAGCATGGCATCCATAGAAGTTAGGGAGGTTATTAAGGTTGTTTTGTTGTCTTTGTTGATGTATAATGCCTTATTCACAATCCAATGGCAACGAACCTTTATGGGCATATTTTCATATCAGATTTATCGAGACAAGCTGAATTATAGCATACCTGAAGGTTATATTGCCTGGTGTTCTGGACAGGAACCAAATGATAAAATCTGTAATTTCAGAAATTTATGTTTTTCACATCATTCTAAGAGATTTTTTGTCATAAATAATACCGATGTTCAAGAAACTATGGTTATTTCACTGTCGACGGCTCAACCCGATTTATTTACCTACACAACGGTACAATACATAAACTTCAAGTTTCGTGAAAACATATTGATAAACTATAAGGAAGGTAAATATCTGCTCTTTCGTCGATTCATACCGGGAAATATAGCACATGCCATTCACGACGAACTTATGCCTTTGTTTTACACCCTATTACGTCACGGGGACATTACAGACGATGTGCCACAACGAACTCTTGTCTCTTTTCGGAGTTTGTGGTTGGAGGAAGCATATGGCTTGTACAACTTATTTTCAAAAGACACGCAAGTACTAGAGACCGATTTACAACTAGAACCTGACGAATCATTTACATGTTTTGAAGATATAACTGTGGGGTTAACAAAAGAATCCCTATGGTATCAAATTGGTTTCAATGAACCAGAAGGACCCCTTGTTGATTCAAAAGTTACGGCGACACATATACGGAATTTCACAGCTTATATTCGAAGAAGATTGAACATTCCATCTGCCTGTCCAAGTGAAGAATACGGTGTAGTATTCTCTCGTTTAAGAACACGAACATTGTTAAACGAAAAGGAACTAGCCTCCAAAATAGAACAAGAATTTCAATTAAATATGGTCTTTCTTCATTTGGAAGTGAATAAAATGTCTCATATAAGTGATGTCATCAAGATTGTTTCTTGTGCTAGATTGATAACTGGGATGCACGGAGCAGCGTTTATTCTCAGCATGTTTCTTCCGCCAGGTTCTGTGGTGATGGAGTTATACCCTTACGCACTGAACCCCGAATATCTCACTTACTATAAAACCTTATTAAATTTACCTGACATGAATATAGAATATCTAACGTGGAGAAATTTCAATCAGTCTAATACTGTTACACATGGATTCAATTGGTGGCATCCGCCGTCGAACAGGATCGTGAATTTACCACGTGACGAACAGCTTAGAATCTTAAATAGCGCCGAGGTGCCTCCCCATCTGTGCTGCTATAACACAGAGTTTCAGTTTCGTATGAGACAAGATACATTTGTAAATACCACAAATATTATAAACATCCTTGTGAGATCTTCACTTCGTTACAAAAAGTACAGTCACACTGACTTATTAAGAGAACTTTAGATAGTAGTCCCTTCGAGTTTCTCTAGTCTACTAACCAACGACCCTCTTTTTCAGCCTTGAAAGGTTGAATGAAGCAACAAACAGGTCAGCGAATAAGTAGCATAGCCAAACCATGATACTATAATTTGTATATAAGGCAAATGATGTCAAAGTACCCCATGTAATTAAAATAGACGATATAATCTGATCCATCATAAGTGAGAGTGAACAACACTTACATCAAGAAAGTGTAAAGTTTCCTGCCAATCGCGTGATAGTTGTTATAAGATACGTTATTGCCATAACGTTTGGATAACGTTTTTGAAAGGAGTACAGTTAATAAAAAAATATCGAAACTTGTTTCTTCACGGAAATTCAATATATTTCTATTGCCTGACGAAAGTTCCGTGTATTCACAAGGTACTAGATGAATCGGTGACTATCATACCATGGAGTTTTCTTTAACTTATCTTGACATTTCTTTACCAAAAGACCAAATTTCGAAACTATTCAGGAGCGAAAAGTTGTTATGATTGTAAGCCAAAAGTTGATATTTACATGGCATTGTCTTGTAAAAGTATGTATAACTATAAAGTTATCGTTGTATTAAAGCTACAGTAGTTAATAGGTCTAGGCTATATCCAATTGCTAGGAAAGGAAAGAAGATTTCAACTCGAGTAATGGTGATGACAAACTTGGTTGGGTATGAGATGACAGTCTGCTCTTGCTATCAATCATTGTAAGGCGTATAATGATTTTATCTATTTCTTCACCCGATACACACAGAGAACACAGTTACTACTGTAAATCTTAAAGTTTTGTACCAAAGTAAAACCTGGATCGTGCTATTAATCGGTAGCATGTGCTATTAGGATTACAGTAACAACTGAGGATACGTGTAATTACAACAAATCTTGTTGTTTGGAATTTGTTGGAATTACATATATCCTCAGTTCTTACTGTAAACCTAATAGCACATGCTACCGATTTATCAGATTTGTCAGCACAATCTAGTATTTACTGTGGTACAAAACTTTAAGATTTACAGTAGTTACTGTGATCTTTGTGTCAATCGGCTGATTTCTTCTACCATCTTGACTTTTATTTTGCAAGTACGTATATACCTGTTTCACTCGGACAATCTGATACATCCATTGATAATAATCAGAATTTACAGAGAAATATATTTTGGGAACTTCTATCCAAACTCGTTTTCCAGATGTGATATCATTTGACCTATTTTTCAAGCACCTGCATCATCAACTAATACACAGCAATAGCGGTATCTTGGTAATTACTTTTTCAGTTACCAAATGAAGCAAGTTTTCACAAGATAATTCAATGAGCTTCAAGGTTTGTAGATTTAACTTGCCATAACAATGTTCAAGAAAATGATTAACCTCAGCTTGACTTTGCAGTGTATGTCAGTCTTTATCATCCACTGAGCATTTGTCTATGGTGGCTATATGGCTTCATTTGAATGTTAACCCCTCCCCAGCAGTCCGGTAGCCAGGCTGGACCCTAAGGGGAATGCCTCCTCCACTTCCATACAAGTGTTCTCCCACCCCCACTCCCTTAATTAGTCCAACCATCATGTGAAACAACCTCCACGGTAACAGCACATGAGTATTGTGCTCATCATTTAACTATTGGTCCCCCTACAACTCGGAGTACCTGCTCCCCAGGGTTCCAAACCTTTCTGTATAGCCGCCTCCCCTACTTTTCGGTCTAATGAAAGTCAGCATGGTGGACGATATAGACGGCTGGGCTTTGTGTCATATGTATCTAATGACCTAACATAATATTGTACAACATTTGGGAACATTCTAGATTTTTTCAAAAGGTAAGAAAAACTGTGAAAGCGGCGGCTATATATCCGTCAGTTGCAATTCATTTCAACTTTCTCCCTACAAAATTGAAGCTAATCTGGTACATCAAGTGTTTCTATATGTGAAAATGAAAGATACTTTAACGATAAGACCAGGACTTCCTTGAAACCTCGTTATCATAACGTAGTGACCCTTTGCACGGGTTAATGTTTTTTGCTGTACCAATATGACGCGAGCGACCTTCAAATAGCTGCTAACCGTATTGTTGTCAGCAGGTACGATATGGCTTTTATGTATTAATTACTGTGACTCGTACCCGTCCACAACAAGGAGAGTTCTACTCGTACTCATGCTGTTGTACTCGTACATGCTGTTGTGCTCGTCCCCGGTTCGAGTCACTCCCATATTAATGTATGTCGTCCAGTTACAGAGTTGTTGACAATTAACAATTCATAATCATGGACGTTAATTAGGAATGTAAGAGACTACCTTCGGTCAACTTGCGGCTTTGATAAGCCAATGAGGCTTCTTCGCGAGGTCCTGCTTTCAGGAGGATATAAAATACTTAATACATACATACATACATACATAGTAAACGTCTGCTATACGGACTTTAGGTATGATACTTTGTCTTCCCTTTTTTGTTAAATCATGTAGCTACTACGGAATATCAAGCAAGTGAAACAAAGAAATGGAGAACATTTTACTACAGTAAAGCATGAGACATGACAGCGCTTCCCTCTATCACGGTTGTTAGTTAATAATTCATAAAAACAAATTAGTAGCCTTCATAGCTTTGTCCATACGCAACAGTCGATATTAACGTCTCAGTGCTGGCTAATATCGATTTGAATTAATAGGAAATGAAACATATAAACATGCATGAGGTCAATCAACTTAGTAGCCGATAATACCATCCATTACATCGATCAGTCAAAACTGACTTTTCAGTTGTTAAAATGAAGACTCCATGTACTAACGTTCTACGACCTTAAACAATACAAACGTATGGTAATCCATAGCATAACCCATAATATGTATTTTCCTTTCCAAGGCCTAAATTATTCTTTCAGTCTAACTGGACACTCCAAAGCTAACTTGCAGGGTTTCCAGAATATTGCACAATAAACACCTACACAAGAGAGCTTAACATATCCACACAAGAAAGGACAATTAAGATCTTCAGGTGTCACACTACAATTACTTGCTCCCATTGACTTACACAATAAACTCACTTTCCAAGGCCGGTAGAGCATAGATAGTAGTTTTCAACTGATAGGTCCTACCCACCATATGACAGCTGTTGGCTAAGGCTGTCACAGCACATCTAACTTTTGCCACCATTAAATTTTGAGCTAGAAAAGCTCAAAGTTTAGCATAGTGCTTCCAACCCATCTGCCTGCTATCGCTGCGGAATCTTCTTGCTTCACCAAAGATGTTCTAAAATACATTCAATCCTTCAGATGTTTTGACCATCAGCAGTTGATTTAATCCTCTTCAACATCCAAGCATAAAAAAGTATGATGATGACTCAGAAAATGCCAACAAAATCAATACAGTAGGTCACCTTAGGTTTATTTTTAAGACTGATCTACTTGCTGTTACTCTTCCACACTTCAAGGAGAGGCTATAGGGCTCCAAAAACCCAAGTGGGTAGTGACGTTGTTGAGTCCTCATCATCAGTATGTGACCTCGGTATCAGTCTTGACTTTACCTTGAACATGGAGAAACTCTTGTCATCAATCGGTTAGGCAGCATACCATCACTTGCACAACATCAATGTCATAATGAAGTCACTCGATACCAGTACTGCTGAAACACTGGTTCATGCCTTTGCCACATCTCGTCTTGATTGTTGTAATACTGTCTTAGCTGGCCTTCCCAAACGTTTAATAAATAAGACACATGTTGTCCAAAATAGTGCAGCTACAGTGATTCTTAACATGAGAAAATCTGAGCATATATCATCAGCTCTATATCATCCTCACTGGCCTTCAATCAAACAAAGAATCAACTACAAAATTCTTCTGCTAACATGGAAGGCCCTTCATGGGCTAACACCTCAATAATTATGTGGTCATCTCCCCTAACAAGCCATCTCATTCTCTCCGCTCTCAACATGCTGATCTCCTTATTGAGCCTCGCTTCACATTCAGTGGATACGGTGGTGGTGCGTTTTCTAGAATTGGCCGTCGTTCATGGAATTCCATGCCACAATAACTTAGACATTGCCACTCACTGAACAATTTCAAGAAACAGCTTAAAACCTTTCTCTTTCAAGGCGCATCTGAAGTGTTCCGCGATATCAGCGTTGTATAAATACTGATTGCTTGGTGATGATGATTTTCCGAGTTAACCTCTCAGACGGACGTGCACTGCTCTAATTGTGGTGTGATACTTTAAGCCAATCCCTAAGGTGGCATACTCCTATTAGAGTCTATATCAATTCGACCGAATGCTCACCAAATTGCAATAGGAGAACGTATTTTTTGATGTTATCAATCAGGATCTGTTTTTTGTGTGGTTTGCATGTTGAAGAACATGAATGGAAGTACATGTGGTGAAAATGATGTGGGTAAATTGAAGCAAATTTAGACCGTTTAGGCCTCCCAAGAGCAGCGTACGAAAATTATTTACTACTGAGTGAAGAAGTTTGTTTACAAGTGACGAAAACTTCAGGCTCTCATAGCAACAAATCTGCATGGTCATGATACGGAAAATTGTTGGTGCCTAAAAGGCCAACATGTCAGCTATCCAGTGATGGGTAGCGTTTAGCTAGTGAGAACTTCTGTCTACACTTTGAGACCAAATTACTTTTGTGATTTACTGTGTAAGTCCATGGGGCTTTTAATAAGAACGAAATTTACCCACCGTTCGTTTGGAAACTGTACACACGTCTGGTCATCAACCAATCAGAAAGCCTCATTGTGGTATTTTCAATAGCGCCTGCTAAACTGAATCCTACGTACCAAGTAAGATGTTCATCCACCTCTACTTAGCACCGTTGACCGCAAACGACCTTTGATATGTACCAGTTTCGACAGGATCTCTACACTCACAATGGGGAGCTATATACCACAAATGAACTGCAACAGATCAACACTTTCTCTATCATTATGTTTACAGAGTTTTTACACTTTGACCTGTGTCAACTCAGATGACATTTTACCTCCACCAATTTCACTAGGGTTCTTGTACTCACCAAAGGGGAGCTACATGCCAAGTATGAACTTCAACAAAGATGTACTTTTTACGTTGTGTTTGAATGGTTTTAGAGTTTGACCTCTGTTGACCTGTGTCACTCACAAACACACACTCACGCGTCATCACAATCATCCTTTCGCCTACGTCAAGAAATACAAAAAAAAAATGACATTACAAGAAGATGAAGGATAACATTCCACGATTGGTTATTGAAAGCAATTTCTATCATTTTTACAATAAAACTATCAAGATCTTTATTTAAGTATCTAAACCATTAAGTACATGTACAAATATTACAAAACATTTGCAGCAATCTTCATAATTACACTGAAAAGAAACGGATAAGAGACTGAACGAAAGGAAGACTGCTCACACTGATCGTGATGTGGTGTATATGTGCAAAGAGGAAATGATGGGTGAGTTAACATGGAGAAACTCAATTGACCATTGAGACATAACACAGAAAGATAACTATAATTGAGTTACATCAATTGCATTTCAAAACTGTCTGAAATA
>KN885418.1:73795-89546 GCA_000934455.1 Apostichopus parvimensis | reverse complement strand
TTTATATATACATACAAAGTGGTGTATAGTACCAATATGTTATGAAAATGGATACCCCCCCCCTAAAAAAAAAAGGATCAATTAACAAGTTGAATCATTAACAAGTTGTACAGCCAGGTATCAAACATTATATAGATGTGAATCATGGGGTGTATCACTAACAAATGTCAACACCAGTATTTGCAAATAGCAACTACACTATGAAGAGAATGAATGACTCAAACTAATACATCTCTGCACCAGTGAGAGTATCATGATACAAGAGACCATCATGAAACCTGGTAGATGTAAATGATACTAATGTAGGTACTAGGAACCCAAAAGAAGGTATCCAATCTAGCTATTAATCTGTAGTATTTCATATTGAATACATTTACTAACTGCTTATCCACTTAAGAGCCTGTGTAAGAGAATGTGTAAAAGTAAGTTGGCCTGACGTTTCGATCCTAGCAGGATCTTCTTCAGAGGCTAAAATGATTTAACTTAGCAGACCTAACACATTCAAAACAATGAATATTGTTTAATAATTGACTCTGTTTAGGAATGAACAGTATTAAACAATAAACAGTGTCAACAGTGTCAACTAGTGGCCAGCTGCAAGTCTCTTAAAGTGAGTAGTTGTAGCACACTCATGTGTGTGATTACAATGAACTGTGTTCAACAATAAACAGCACTAAACAAAGAACAGGATGTAAAGTGAACAGTACCATTGTTTACATAGTATTCAACCACTGCAGGTGTACTGTACAGTACTCTAGCCTACAATACAGTCATAACTAATTACACTCAATACCTGCAACACTGTCAAAATATATTATACATGGCTATAATTCAATCATCCTATATTGTACTTTATTAAAAAAGTCGTTAATTTGACATTTTGACATTCCGGAAACTAGAATAATAATTTCACCAGTAGCAAAACTTGTTTTGTGCTTAACTATATTATTTCTACATCTTTTCTAACAGGCTGTACAAAACAAACAGAAATTCACCTAAATAATAATGGCAAGTCCAGCTTGCATAACATTTCTAATTAATTTTAAATTCTATTTATACTAACTTTCCAGATACTGGACAAAAATTTAAAGACCAACTAAAAACATATTTTTCCAAGGCAAATCTTAACTCGATAACACAACTGACACTAGCAAACATAATTGCCGTTCGGTATTAAGTAAACTGTTCTTTATATCCTCATGTTGTGTTCCATCCATTTTTAAAATTAATAATTTGCCTAAAGCAATAAAACATTTGTGTTAATGATGACTTTGACTTCCTCATATGAATCAATGGATGTTTGTGAAAGGTAAACTCACAAATGCTGTAGGATAATTTACTTTAACCCAATTTTGATGTTGAACTTTCGTTTAATCAAAACTTTTGAAAGAGCAATGCTTTTGGCATGATCGTGATTCAAACCAGAAACTTGACCGTTACCAGTCCTGAAATTAAAACCAAGTGAGCTATACGGCCCTTGTTGGCGAACTCTATAAGCAATTCTTTGCTAGTAAGGAGCCACAGTGCCTAGAGTATGGATCACACCCCATTTTTATTTACCATAACTCAGAAAGTGGCAGGGAAGGAATTTCAACATTTTTGTGCATAAAAATTAGTAGATTAACCAAATTTTATCAATCCTTCCTGGTAATATTCTAAATTAAACTGTAATTAAATGAAGAACATCAACTTTTAATCGATCCAATCTCATGTTGCTGGACAATGATAGTTCCATCTCATTACTCCTTTCAAGACGAAATCAGACTCTCACGTGTAAAAATAACTGACTGCCGTAATTTGTAACGGATTGACCTCGCGTGAGCAAACATGAACTCACATTACCACAAACGTATTACAAAATGAAATGTGAGCTGTATTGGAATAGAATAACCAAATCGCCATCGATGAAACAAAGTGAAAGCTTGCAAAATGAAAAGTATGTGACCTAAACTAAACCAAGACAAGATTATGGCAATATAAGCATATTTAAAAAAAAATGTGATTCTGTAATTATTGAACCCTGTTGTAGAGCAGAATTCAAACTGATCTCATTTAAGGATCATAACAGAAGTTTGTGCACTTTTCTGAACATAAGGTACAAAGAACTGTCAACGTTTGAGCTATGCTGCACGACATACTGAAAATAAATAACTACAAAATAAATAAGGGTTGTGCTACAAGGTGCCAGAAGCATTTAACATATACATCATAACATTCTGCACAGTGTTCAACTAAAAAAAAAAGAGTAAAATATCCCTGCTGTCTTACAAAAATTGTATGTGTTGCTGCATCTCTTTCACAAAGTTGTGCCCTATCTTTATATGAGGCATATATAATGCCACGGTCTAGTATGAAAAATGTCATCTATCCTTTTAACACAATGTGTATTAAACCATTGAGGTCATTTCTAGCATATTTCTAGGCCAGAGGTCATTTCTAGCATAATGATGGAGGTTTAATGATGGCAAAACAAAATGGTCATGTAATATTAAAATGAGCTGCTTACAAAAAAAAAACGGTAATTTTTTCTTTTAAACGTTTCGTACACAGGAGTGAATACAAATGGGTATAAAAAATATAGCAAGGTATGTAACAACCATGTATGAATATGCAAACAAGTAACTTTAATAGAAGTATGCTTGTAGAAGAGTACAAGCACTACAAGCCATTTAGTATCTTTAAATTATCAAACTCTTCTGAAAATTCAGAAAAACTTGTAAAATACATTTAAAGTCTTGTTCACAAGAATAGCAAACCATGAGAAATGTAAGCACCGATACTTTTACAATATTCGTTATGTTTACTAGCTTAATTAGATGTATATTCACTTACAACATTTTGCCACACTGTTCCACAGTTCAGAGCAAAATAGATAGTTTGACATGTAAAATGAGTCAGAACTTCGATGTCATACTTAGCAATGAGGAATGACCCAAAAAATGCGAAATTTAAAAAGACTTATGTGGTCAAATAATATCCATGTTCTTTATCAAAGTTCCAATAATAGAAGAGATTCCCAATTGCATAATTCAAGTTATAAGAAAAAAAAAATACTCTAAATTACAATGCCTTGTAAGTACATGAAAATAATATGATGATTTCCAACAATGACAAGGAGCTGCAACAGTATCCAAAACAAACAAAAGGCAAAATACATCTCAACATTATTAAACTTATCCAATATATTACAATTAACTAAATGGGATTCCAAATTATACTAAACATGGACGTTTTCAAGACCTGCCTGTCACAAGAAATCGGTGTGACAATATTTGTGACAAGATATGTACTACTGCAAAGTGGCAGGGAATCTGACTAAATGACACTATGATATTTTATATATAACTAGGGTCATAAATAGGTCTTGGAACAGATATGAAGAATGAATATGGAAATAATTATTCAACCATATTAAACTATTAGCTCACCAATAGGGATACAGAGTTTGTCACCAACAGACAATGAATTTTTTAGACTTGTTATAAACAGCGAGTAAATGAGAATACAAGTGTGCATTTTTGATTGACTTCAACAAATAAATTTCTAGAAGAAAGATGTACCAATCAGAAGATTACTCAGAATAAACAATGAAGGATTTCAACCGCCTTTTACTAAACAAACTACAAAAGACTCTCACAAGTAGACAACACCTTGCGCCTCACGATGGTCCGTAACAGTCGACATGATTCTTTTCAATGTTGAAGAATTGATTTTGGTTTCTTTTCAGATCCCTTTTTATGAAGTAGCATCTGCAAGGGCTTCCTTTTAGCATACCTTAGGTCTACTAAGATCCAGATAACTATTCCAATGATAGTCATGACACTGCGATTTTAAAGACACATACGACAAAGCAGTAGCATAAGGATCCCAAAACAAGGAGCACTGAAATGTCTCAAAATGGCTTACATAGCAACCAGATCTGCTCATCAAGTTTCTTGTGTTCTGTTCATTTTGCTTCTCAGTTCCGACCAATGAACATGAATTCATCTCCCATAGGACATTGTTATGTGTACGTTGCTTTTACAAGGTGTGAAAAACAAGTGAAAAGCAAGGGACACACCGATAAAGGCACCTTACTGGAAGAACAGTTCTTTGTGAGATGACACCCACCAGACACTGAGGGGTGATGAAGGCACTTAGCAGGAAGTATCCTTGACTATAGTTTGGTATCCTCGGAGTCTGGAGATGAAAGCTGTGGGACTTGAGATGGATGAGACTTGACGAGCAGCTGATAGGCTAGTTCAAATGCTTGGCCTAGAGTCAGAATGATTTCTGAGGCAAGATCCTATCATGATATGAGAAAGAAAAGTGAAAGTAAGAAAGCGCAACATGCAAATGCACAAAAAGTATCCCCAAAAACTTTTACCGAAGAATATCAATGGCATTATTGTTACAAAAAGATTAAATATAGCTGGATAGCAATGAAGGGTATCGGTCTTTGACGCAAACTTTCATTAGGATATTTTACTTTCCTCTAATTTTCACTCTATTGCTTTGAATGTGGCAATTAGAAAGCATAGCTTTGTAAGTTTCAATCTAATATCCAGCTTACTTAACTGAGTCATTATCTTCCTTGTTAGAATAAAGCTGCATGTAGCAAAGAACATTTAAATAGGAATGTAAACATTTTGTTAGGTTGCAACTATAATAGTGATACTATCTCGTACCTCTCTGTAAATGTTACTTAACAATCTATCTGAATGCACCGGTCATGTACAACATTGGCAATCAACAGCAATTTAGATACTTCCTTCTTTATACCACTTGCTTTATCAATTGGCAGACAACAGACCAGGAAATTAGACAATATTAATTAATTTTAAAATCTGGTTGGTCTTACCACAGTTTTGACTGTGAACACATGGCAGTAGATTCTATCGTAAGTCTCGTCTCTTGTGATGTAAGCAAACGTCCCCATGTCCTCCTCGTATTGCGATACGCAGGAAATATTACATATCTCGTGTTCTGCGATTATCATCTGGCAAGAAAATAAGTCGAAAACATTTGTGAACCTGTTATAATTAATCCAGACGCTACAGGTAAATGTTTCGTCATTTGGTCAAAATCTTTATCCGATTGTGAATAGAGTTTGCAGAAAGTTAGACAGTAGAACAATGACTAGAAAGTCCATGAGGACAGTGAGAAAGAGAACAGTGTTGGCCTACCCCCAACCATCATCTTTAGGCTTCCAAAACAGAGATGTTTGCAAAGAGCAACTTGGCCACACAGACAAGACAATTCTTGTTCTGTTTGGGAGATACCCTACTTTAGAAGTTATGTCTGAGAGCCGTCATTTATTAAATATGTGATGTTATAGTGTCACTACGATGCATTGTTTTACTTTCTCTTTGTTTTTTTTTCTTCATATTTTCAAGGCAGAATGTTTACAGTGTTGACAATGAAACAAATGTCAATATTAAGGTCATGTTAAAAGCTTTAATAATTCATATTCAGCATTTGCTAAAGCCAATTTCAATTACAGAAAATAAACACTATAATTTATACAAATGTCATATCATAATTTGAATAATTCTTCATGCTTGCATGCGATGGAACATTACATCTGTACGTGATACCTCCCAGGTGGTACAAGATTGGGAATCAAGATGAAACTGAAGAAATTCTGAGGAGAGCTGGAGATAATTGATCTATCATTTCCAACAAGAACACCTAAAAGTAATAATTTGAACATTTTATGAGGAACCCAAGCTGAAGCATTGCAACATTTAGAAATCCTGACTTGAGATGATTATATATAAGAACATGAATGTCACTTACGGCATGACTATGACAAGCACTGAAATACGAGGAGCAAATGAACATTCCATTTGTGAAATATGCCTCTGAAACATCAAATCTCAGTAATGGTGTCTTTAAAAGTTAGACATATGCTATTGCATCCCCCCCCCCCCACCTCCTTACCCCTCCCAATCATTGAACATGGTGTTAGAATTTAAAAATCTGAAATTTATTATATTACAAGACTAAAAGAAGAATATCGGTTCAAGAAACCAGTAAACTGATGAACTGGTACAGCATGAAATGTTAAATGATTAAAGTAAACCATTATACACCAACCTTTGACTTTGTGTCAATAAATTTGACACCTGCATAGCTTATTGATAATGTAATGGTTGGGACCTTCCGCACATGATGTGCTGATCTCCGGAGTCTGACACATGAGCTCCTGGTTGAGTCTGTCCCTTGTAAATCTTTGACGATGGTTGAACCTAAGTACTGTGAAAGCAGATACAAATTGAATCTTGACTGATCAAACAAAATACAGCAGTACTCAAAGAATACAACTAATTTCGGGGATGAATTAATAATATAATATAATATTTTATATAGGGCTTTACACCAGCGATAGGTCTCAAAGCGCTTTACAGACTTTATATTACCCCTGGTCAATGATAACCTGTCCCAGAGAAAACCCCTCCAGTCGGCAGCAGTTATAAACTGCGCCCAATGACAAGTTACCTCACAGGTACCCATTTAACCCCTGGGTGGAGAGAGGCAATTGAGATAAAGCATCTTGCCCAAGGACACAACGCAATGAACTAGGCATGAATCGAACCAGCAATCCTTGGATCATGAGTCCGACGCCTTAGCCAATTGGCCACCACGCTCTCAGATTTCAATTAAGAAGTTCACTATAAATACTATTCACCTCGAGCAATAACCTCACATGACTCAATTTTACATTATTAATCATGAGAACATCTTATTTGGGGACAATTTCTATCAAGCCATGTCTTGTTTAATTCCTGTTCTAGCCGAGAATCTAATGCTCTTTTTAGTCAGGTCTCGTATCTTCATTTCGTTAAGAACATTTGGTGATGTGTACAATTATTTACTACAACTGTGATTTCTTACATTTCTTCAACTATCATGATGGTTTTTTTTTTTGCTTTTGCAGATCCTCAAAACATCAGGGTCTCAACTTTTACAAGTTTTATATTTCTGTCCTGTATTGACCTGACATTTTTGGACTTACTGAAGCGGTATAATTGCAGCAGCCCTTGACCAGGTCCTCTGGTCGATGCATCCACTGTGGTTTGGTGTTAGCTATGACATCTAAGGAAGAACTGTCACTCAATTCATCTGTCGTCTGAGTAGAGATATTAGCACTATTTTGTCTCCTTAACCCACTCTTCTTCATCTTCTTCTTATCATCTGTTTTAATAATGTCTGGTATATTTTCATCGATTCCCGGTGTAACCTGGGTTCCCATCTCGTGGGTCGTCTTGCGCGACTGTGGAATAGTCAGCGCATCGCTCTTACTTCGTTCGTACACATTGAAATCCTCTGGCAAAGATTCTTGCGAATGGGTGTAACTTTTACCGTGATTTGATGAAAGCGTCGACCTATTTGTGTGATGCCTTCGACCCCTCTCGGGTAACGTCCATGCTTTGCCGTTCGAACCCGTCATGACCGTGGGCCGACTCCGTAGAGGGGAGGTAACATCTTTGGAATAGTCTTTAAACAGATCAATGTCTAATGAAGATGAATTTGCTCGCACAAGTCCTTCCCCTCTTCTCCTTGAGTCAAGATCTAAAGTCTGAAGAATTAGACAACAGAAAATGACATGTTATAAACCTTACAGTAGTAAATGTTTACAAGCTAGAGCATCACATACATACACGTACAAGAACACACACATATACACACAAACTTGACTGCATAAGTTCCAATGGATGATAAAGATCAGAACCGAAAATTAAATTGACAAACTATCTGGAGTCTGCTGGTGCTGGGTCTACGGGAAAGGCTAAATTTGGGTGCACAATTCATCTGCCATCTTCATTTAGTCAAAAGGTTGAAATGATATATGTCCAAAGCTATTTGAGTGTTTTTTAAAAGAGAAAACATTTAAACGCTTGCTCTGGCATTTTTAATTAATTTTTAAATTAAGTACACTTAATTGGAATGCAACTTTGCACCCCCTCCCCCTCCCCTTACCCCCTTCCTCATGCTGCTGCAGTTTATATTTGCAATTACCTCTCTATGAGCCATACACATCTAAAGACTAGATGTATTGATGTTAGTTCTTTCCATAGCATTTCTTTTGTGCTTTCATTATATATTGATATTTCCCTCCATCTGTTTTAACAGGGTTCTCTTCTGTTCGGTAACTATTGATCAAATCTCCTCAATCTATTGTTTTCCATCATTATTTTTTTATGTATGACTATTGTGTTAATTCTCTCAAAGTATTAACATCCTTCCCTGTAAATTATATTTCTCTTCCTTGATGTAGAATTGAAATATAAAGCTTGATTCAGTGTGTAAATAAAGAACCAGTGAAAACGACATTTCTTGTAAGTTAACAAACCTATGTTGTAGATCATCTAGAGTTTCTTTCATTCTCCACAGCTCACCATATAGAACACCCTTAATAAACCTAATGTATGTTGGGGGGGGGGGGGCCTTGTGGTCAAGTGGTTAAGGCAGTGGACTTGTGATCTAAGGATTACAGGTTCGAGCCCTGGCCAGATCATTGCGTTGTGTCCTTGGGCAAGGCACTTTATCTCCATTGCCTCTCTTCACCCAGGTGTATAAATGGGGACTTGCGAGGTAACTTGAAAATATAGTTGCGTGCGCCGGTTTGTGGCTGCACCCTATGGGAAGTCCCCCGGGGGACACGTGGTTGTGGTGCACTGTAGTGCCCAGGAGAGATTGATTTGAATTGTGCACACTTTGGTGTGTAGGTGTGACAAGTTACCAATGACCAAGGCTAAGTTGTCAAAGCGCTACGATCTCCATGTAGCAGAGCTATATAAGTGTCTAATATGTATGTTTGTATGTTGTAGAGCATAGAGTTTCTTTCATTCTCCACTGCTCGCCATATTGAACGTCCTTATTAAACCTATGTTGGGGAGCCTTGTGGTCAAGTGGTTAAGGCAGTGGACTTGTGATCTAAGGATTACAGGTTCGAGCCCTGACCAGATCATTGCGTTGTGTCCTTGGGCAAGGCACTTTATGTTGTAGAGCATAGAGTTTCTTTTTTTCTCCACTGTTCACCATATAGAACGTCCTTACAGAAACAAACCTCACCATTACACCATCAACACATTACTTCAGTTTCCTTCTGTTTGCAATTACGTGTTGCAATGCTCTTCAATACCCTTGTAATACATTACTATTTTATCATATCATTAACAGCTACATACCCATTTATTGTAGCTGCATGGTATTGTAATTCTTCAGTTTCGTTAGCTTTGTATGCTGACAATCATGTACAATAATTAAACATTCATTCACTTTTGCAAGACAAATATTAACACAATCCTTAAACACAATGAATTTTCAAACCCATGAAGGCCTATCTGACACTGAAATTTCCTTGTTCTTTCAAAACATCTTCCTATTTCCTAGTTCATATCAGTATATTGTTTACAGAACAATACAGGAAGTTAACAAAGATAGGAGAGCAACATGAAGAAGTTAGTACCTAGAAAAACAAAGTAAATGAGGGATACGACTTATTAGATGGGAAGCAATGGTCAGGGGTCAACCTAACGACCTTAAAACATATCCATATACCTGGCAATGTTAAACTTCTTCTACAGAAGGTTGTAGTCAACCTAACCACCTTAAAACAAGTCAATATACCTGGCAATGTTAAACTTCTTCTACAAAAGGTTGTTTTTTGTAATTCAAACCCCGAGATAATCCACTGGATAATAGCAAATTGACAAAGCTTATGGAAACAATTGTGATTCTTGAAAATATCATTTTGCGAGGTAATGAAGATATTTCTTGTACAGTGGGTATTAAAGAAAAGTCTTACAAAAGTACCTTTCCCTCCCCTTCCTAAGCCACGAAAGCAAAGTAATCAGAATAGGATTGGAAGGGAGCTACAGAGATGAGATGAACCAGAAAAGAAGGTAAGATTGTTACTATTATCAGACACTGTACTATTAGCTATGATAGGTGATGGACACATACCAGATCTAGTGCACTTCTGCTGAAAGGAGCTACAGAGATGAGATGAGCCAGAAAAGAAGGTAAGATTGTTACTATTATCAGACACTGTACTAGTACCTATGATAGGCGATGGACACATACCACATCTAGTGCACTTCTGCTGAAAGGAGCTACAGAGATTAGAT
This sequence comes from Apostichopus parvimensis, assembly GCA_000934455.1. NCBI lineage: Eukaryota > Metazoa > Echinodermata > Holothuroidea > Aspidochirotida > Stichopodidae > Apostichopus > Apostichopus parvimensis. The sequence goes on along the minus strand of KN885418.1, from coordinate 79,431 downwards.
GAGCCAGAAGAGAAGGTAAGATTGTTACTATTATCAGACACTGTACTAGTAGCTATGATAGGCCATGCACACATACCAGATCTAGTGCACTTCTGCTGAAAGGAGCTACAGAGATGAGATGAACCAGAAAAGAAGGTAAGATTGTTACTATTATCAGACACTGTACTATAAGCTATGATAGGCGATGGACACATACCAGATCTAGTGCACTTCTGCTGAAAGAAGCTACAGAGATGAGATGAACCAGACAAGAAGGTAAGATTGTTACTATTATCAGACACTGTACTATTAGCTATGATAGGCGATGGACACATACCACATCTAGTGCACTTCTGCTGAAAGGAGCTACAGAGATGAGATGAACCAGACAAGAAGGTAAGATTGTTACTATTATCAGACACTGTACTATTAGCTATGATAGGCGATGGACACATACCAGGTCTAATGCACTTCTGCTGGTAATACTAGGTGAGGATGGTGAGGCGAGGTCGTGAATGGCAGATGTACTTCCACTGCTATGTAGACTCTGTAGACTCTGCCGCCAGTCCCCCAACGATGCAAGAATACGCTTTCTGTGACCGAGCATGTGGATTTCTAGCACCTGCAACAAGAAATATGAAAATATGAAAAGGATAAGATACCTTTAGAGCCATTTAAGTAACATGTTATATTATCATGAACATCAATGAGAGGTCACAGGACAAACAATCAAAATATTATGAAGCTTTAAGCAATGCGCAGAACAATTGAGGTGAAACAATACTATTAATTAATGCTAAGAAATATGAAAATATAAAAAGGATAAGATACCTAGTCATTAAAGTAACAAGTTATATTATCATGTAGACCAATGAGAGGTCACAGGACAAATAATCAAAATATTATGAAGCATTAAGCAATGCGCAGAACAATTGAGGTGAAACAATGCTATTAATTAATGACATTAATAAGCTCATTATCTGTCATCTCTTTGGTCCCTAAGTAACGATGCTAAAAAGACAATGGCCGCCTATCATCAAATTAAGTATTAAAAACTCCCATTTAATGCAAACACATCAGAACTGTCATTTCAGGAGAGAAATTTGTGCCCTTGCCCAACTCCTGCTGCACAACATCATCCAAACTCTCTCAATGTTAGGAAAAGATTTAGAAAATGAGAGCTATGAGAAAGTAATTACTATAATCTGAGCATTATTAACAGATATAAGTTTCTTTGGTTTGCATTTTTAAAGGGAGATAACATCAATTGCACAAGTCACTGTAGATTGGAGAATCTGATTATCAATGATTTCTTGAAGTGATTCTCAGTTTAAGGTTCATGATATCCAGGTTATAGTTTTGTATTTAATAAAAGCAAAAAAGAGTAAAAACATCTTTCCACAAAACTTTCATCGATATAGACAAAGACTGCATTGAATAATTGCTTTAAATCAGGGTTTCCCTAACTTTATCCCCCCCACGAACCCCCTGTGGATGCCAGAGTTGTCCAGGAATCCACAACTTTTCAAGACATGATCTGAGTCATTATTATACTATAATACCAATAACAGTGCTTCGTAAAAGATCAAGGTCATAGTGTAATATTGTAATGCAAAAAACAAGAGATGAACAAATATTTATTTGCAAACTTCAACATCAGATCACGAATTGTATCACGCATTGATCACCCATCACACACGATGAGACGGATGCTCCTGTTTTTCCTCCACGAGGCATTTGATCCTCGGAGCTCTCATGTCTGGCGTGCCGCAGCTTTGTTTTCATGACGACCAACTTTTGTACATTACTAAATTATATGATATATCAGATTTTAGTTCAACAAAAAGTACTCTATTTTTTATTTCAGAAATGCTCACAAACCCCCTGGGATGGACTCACGCATCCCCTGGGGGTTCATGCACCCCAGTTAGGGAACCCCTGCTTTAAATCAAACAATTGTTTCCCTAAGAAAGTCTTGTGTCCCTGACATCATCTTCTCCAACATTTATTTCTTACATTTTCCATTTCAACATCCCAGAGTCCCCGGACTTTCTCCATGGTTGTCTTGCCTTTCTCTGTAAAATTCTGGATGTAGTCACTCAGGACCAGACTTCGCAGCCATTCGGTAATACTAGACGGAATAGCAACATGGTCTCCGCCTTCTCCTGATTAATTCACAGATTAAGTAAAAGACAAGAAATTTCATTTTTTTTCACTAGTCACCTTCAGACTCATTTGCAGGGACAGACTTTTAGACAGACAAACAGACAGTTAGACAGGAGAAATCGAGACTAATAGTGATGCACTGATGCAAACATTGACACAACTTTTTGATCTTTAGTCTTTTGTTTGGGGACAGTATTGCACTATTATGAATCATATTGACACTGTATATGATGTCCTCAAATGGAAAACAGTTTTGATGACATTATGTTGTTAAGTGGCCACTTGATAGGTACAATTTAGACTAAACAGTACTATCATCTGTCAAGAATATGAAACTAAAATATTACCATCAACTTATACTTGTGGGAAACAATTGACTTGGGTTTAAATATTTCACTTTGGGCAGCTTAGTGACCTCACCTGGCAACCCCCCACCCATCCCTTTGTCAGGTATCCTTGACTAAGGGGAGTGAGCTAATACAGACTCAGTTAGGCAGGAGAAATAGAAACTAATAGTGATGCAAAACATTGACACAACTTCTGATCTTTACTGTTTTGTTTGGGGACAGTATTGCATTACTACATGAATCATATTGACACATATATGTCCTCAAATGAATTACAGTTTTGATGACATTTTGTCGGTTAGTAATATGGCCACTCGATAGGTACATTTCAGACTAAATAGCTTATATCAGGTACTGAAATTAGACCTGATTTATTGACTGACGATTGTTAACTGACTTATCATGTGTTGATCTTCTTAATGTGTACTTGCAGAGAGAAAAAATTGTCTTTTTCAATAAAATGCATGGACTAATTACAAACCACATTTTCCGACATTGCTGCTTTCAAGTTTTAAAGCAAGTTAAACAATGTACTTTATTAAATATCACCATCGTACAGTAACTTAATAGATGACTGGGTTCTCCCGTTTAGACTACTCCAGTCAGGAGGATTAACTTTGGTTTAAGAGCTCACCAATTGATTTCATCTTTGGTAACAGTTTTGTGGCCTCTAAGAGGAGCTTTCGGTGACTCTCGTCCTGAATACCGATCTCTTTCAAATCTTGATCCTCCATGATACCGTTACCCTGTAATTGAATGAAGAAGATTATGAATATTTATGATGCACTGCATATTCATGAATTGCCAATGAAAAATTAAACAGAGCACCAATGGTGTAGTTCCTGCCAGGATGTACACTCTAATTATTTAATTAGTGCATGTCACATGCATTCCATTGATCCTAACATTAATTGGTATGATATCATCAATCAACTGTCAAGAACAGGTGGTCCTTTGGAAAGAGGAGATACATTTTGAAGGTTTTCGCATAATGTTCTGTAGTGACCCCAAATGACCTTTGACCTTCACTTCCCGGTGGTCAAAAGTAGCTCAACATCCAACAAACATTGTGTCCAAGTTTTCTGTAATATGGGTTTGCTCTGGGAAAGAGGAGATTCATTTTGAAGGCTTTCACATAATGTCCTGTAGTGACCCATAAATGACCTTTGACCCTCACTTGCTGGTGGTCAAAAGTAGCGCATTGTGTCTAACATTGTGTCCAACTTTCATGAACATGAGTTGCTCTGGGAATGAGGAGATACATTTTGAAGGTTTCCACATGATGTCCTGTGGTGACCCCTAATGAACTGAGACCTTCACTTCCTGGTGGTGTAGAGTAGCCCAACAACCAACTAACATTGTGTCCACATTTCATTAAAATCCATCAAAGAATGAGTGTTCCAGAGCATTTAGACAATTGTATAAACAATTGTGAACAGACATGATAGTCGGACAGATTGACGAACTGACGGACGAACGAACGCATAGAGTGACGGTGGTGGATCACAATAGCTCAACCCGGCAAAGCTGGTTTGAGCTATATATAGTATCAGAGAGTGATTGACTCGATGGGCACCACCAAGGCATCTTAAAACAGCTCCTGACATACTGTATGTTCTCATGTTGACATATTGGGTTAGTAGTTACTACTCACACTGTACTGTTTAAAAGGAAGGCATTTTGAGGGTCTCTCATGGTAAACTACTCGTCGATGAAAAATTTACCGAACATTTAAATCTTGAAGGTAGCTGGAAGCCTTTTTTAACCCATCACTAAGTGCAACATGTTGCTTTTCATGTGACTTCCAGGCTATACGAAATTATGCAGTGAACCATGTAAGAACTTTACGTCTGTAGTTGCAACCAATCACAGCTTAGGTTCAAGCTGTCTCTATGTATGGGAGGCCAATCAGGGTAAAACTGGACTTATTTATAATCTTGTTACCAATTCTGCAATATTCATGGGTCAGTAAACAAAAGTTGGGGACAACTTTGGTGGCACTCCTAATCCGCGGGATGGTACATGGACTCCGGGAACTGCCCCTGGAAATCAGAAATTACAGGTCATCTTCCACTAACGCATAGATACCAACAGCTGACCAGGAAGTAGCTTCCCTTCAAGCATCATCATGTCTTTGTTCTACACTGTACCAATGCTTCCCGATACATCAATGATAATTATGCACAACAACATTACAGTTGATCATTCTCATAATTCTTTGAATGATAATGAGTCACTAATTATATAACCCCTTGGCTTTGATAATAATAATAATGGATGACACTTTTATGTAAATTGTATTGTGGATAGTTATGTTCAAAGACAAAGGAACCTTAAACTTTCTCTGGGCAAAGTTTTAATTTCCTTTTCGTTCTTAGACATTTTGTCGCCTGCTTAGGATTTCAAGCTCTTATAAGATACTATACGTGTCGCAAAGTTAGAGCAGAGATTCGGGTCAATACACAGCCCATAAAATGGAACTAAGTATTCCACCATGTTTGTACTCAATAATCACAATTCCTTGCAAACCTTACAAATGTTTCACGAAGAAAAACACATCTGAAGGACGAAACCATGTCTCACCAAGAAATTGAGATTGTCGAATCCGTTGGCTATTAACGTATAGAGATACTGGCCGACTCCCAGTCCATCCAACCAGTCAGCGACTGTCTGTGGTTTTTCAGAACCTGAGAACAAGAAAAGTACAAAAAATTGGAGAAGTGAGAGATTTAAATTTCAAAGTGTTGTGTTCCATAGCTGTGTACGTTTTATCCTGCTTTCTACTCCATTATTATCTTTGCTTGCCTATAGTATTTTCTTTATTCATATTTACCACCTCCTGTGTTGCTTTGATCCATTCCCTAGCATCATCGGCAACGTAACTACCATTTTAGTCGATACCTTGTCTTTTTCAACGATCCTAATCTTCAACAGTTTCAACAAGAATAATAGCAACTACTTCAAAGACTGACACTGATTATTATACAAAGACACTCTCAAAGCCGTTTACACTAATAAGAGGGTAAACACTGACTGACATTAGACTATAACCAAGATGTCAACAGGTTTCTTTCGTTAGTCATATTAATCACACATATAGTACCCAGGGCAAACATTAATTTACTACAAACCAAGTTCCTGGTA
>KN885418.1:6529-34914 GCA_000934455.1 Apostichopus parvimensis | reverse complement strand
TATAGCTTCATCCCCTCCCCCACCCTCTCCCACTCTCCAATCCCCACCCCCAGCAAAGAACTGGCTAATTATCATCACCAATGGGCTGTGTAGCTCGTGGAGAGGCAGGTCATGCTAGCTGCACTTTGTAAGGTAGCTTGTAGTCCTAAGGAAACAGCTTCAAATACTGTTAAGCCCAAAAGGCTATTTCAATATTGGTAACTTAGAGTACATAATATCTCAGTCAAATTTCTGTATATTGTTTATAGCTTAATATACAAACAGATCGTACAAAACGACATCTTAAAATGATACTGTAGATGATTCTCAAATGTAAAATAGATCTGTTGAGCCCACATGAATGATTCATCAAAAGCCACTTCTGATTGGACGATTGACATGAATGTAATAATTACCTGGGCCAGCTCTAGATACCCTAATAGCTTCATAGAGAGAATATTTCACAGTCAATACTTCTCTTGTGGTTGTTCACTAAACTGACAACTGTACTCTAATATTTTCTATATTGATTAATTGTGGGAACAATGGATGCCATGCACTCACACAAAGTGACAACATTGGTGTTCTATTAATGTAACTCACAGGTGCAATGGTTTGAATTTGAAAAACCTGTGACATTTGCCAGTATGGAGATGCAATGTGTACTTTTACAAGTTGTAGCCAATGTACTATATATGGTTGAAAACAATCGCATACTGTTTTACAGTCCTTCTAACCATATTGCTACATACTGTATGTAGAGAGACCATAAAATGAAAAGTTATTGGAAAACTTGAAATATAGCTTCAGGCAAAAGAAAATTAATTGTCTGTGCAGAACTCTCATACAAGATTTGACACATTATAGCCAGGGTCAGGGTTATTAACTGTTTTTACTACAAAAAAATGCAACAATGGAGTGGCAAGTCGCTTGTACAAAACATGTACTCCTTTGGCAAATAACACAAACCATTCCCTTTCACCTTCGCTAACCACAGACATTGATTAATCCAGACAGTCTGTGGGTAATGTTTCCCAAACTGATTCAACTGGGAGAAACACAAATGCTCTAAACATCAAACGAATAATTTGATTTCTAAAAGTGGAAAAAAAAAAGAAGATTACTGTTTCACAACCGAAAGGTCAAAATTTTTCTAAAGCTTCTTTAGGAATTTAATTTAAATCTAATTCCAGAAGTTTTTGTGATGATGGGATCCCCATAACAGAACAGCTCCCTAGGGTGGCCACTGTGAGAAAATTGTCTATAAATCTTTGGTACAGTAATGGAAAGGATAAACCGTATCCAAATCTGCTTACAGAATTCATGATAATCTACTGTTGACTAGGACAGAAACCAACCTCACTGAAGTGTGCTGGCGAGATGGATATTTTATTTGAGTAGACCTTAGAAGAATCTGCCAACCTTTTGCCTCATTTCGACAAATGTTTGCCCTAGTAGCAAAAATTGTTTCAATCACCTTTTCCAAACATACAGAATGTCTAGTTCTTTATAACCTGCTAAATCAAGTTCTCACTTTTAATACAAACATATTCATCACCCAATGTGGTCAATTTAATTAGCTGATCGTTGTTAAAACTTAAAACCTAATCAAATCCATGTTTATTCTACAGCTGCCAGCTGAACTCGGAACTGTTTCTAATCTAACAACATTCAAGTCAAAGCTGAAAACCTTCCTTTTTAGACAGCATTACAACAATATTTAAACTGTGTATTAAATTATATTCATGTGCAATACTCCAACAAACTCAAACGTGCATGCTTTTTATATTTCATACTCGTTTATATTGTATTTTATTCTGCATTTTTACTACATATTTTGTGTCATATATTTTTTTATTTACTGTTACATAGCGTTTTAGAGCACTTTTGTGGATTTTACGCTTGATAAAATAAATTATTATTATTATTATGATTTTATTATTACAAACAAACAAATAGCTTAGACAGAGAGCTAACCCTAGAGTTGTCCAAACTTACCTTTACGTTTCAAAATGGAATTGCGGTAGCAATTATATTCTCTCGCAAAGTGAAATTAATAATCACTAGTTCCTTCCAATCTGAAACTAGCTCGACTCCACCTTGACAAGAGCTATCCGACCACTGTCTGACAAATGAATAACTCTGGGAATTCCTTATTCAACACCAGCTCCTGTTTCCAGTAACACCAGTAAGAGTAGCTATGAAGTATATACACTAATTAAAGTAAAGTAGAGATATATAGCTAAGAATATATGTTACTGTATGATACTGTCCATATGCTGCAACCTACACTGATGATCAATGAGGAATCGTAACAGTCCAGAGCCCATAAATGACTCCCAGCTCTCCCTTAAAAGAGGAAATTCAATCTGCAGCTATTCCCGCTGGTGTCGTTCCATGGATCATATAACACTAACTGGAAACTGAATGATTGATTGGTGCTATATTAGACAGATCAATACAGAGTTACTGTAGTTTTAACGACAGGCGTAGCAGTGCAAGTCCTAGAGCTCTAGCTCAGTGGCAGGAGCTCTCAGAGTTTGATGGGAAATTTTCACATCAAAATGACCATTCTATTAATAATATACGCCTCCTAGATCCCACTAGTTCGCCATTTCCATATGAAAATTTATTAGGAATTCAATGGGAAAATATGCTGATGATATTAAAAAGTAAAATGGTAATCATTGGGATTGGATGGCCCTTCATTTTATTTTCTCCTCTTTCAATAAAAACTTGAAAAGAATAATTCCATGAAGAAAATATATCATTTCATGATCTTTGTATTAAATACCTCACATTGCACTTGTGGTACAGTAGATGTATACAGGAAATAATTACTGATAGCCTGTGTGGTAATCACAACCCCACCCCCTCTCCTGACCCCCACTCCCCTCCCCCCCACTACCCCAAGTATTCCCAGTCAGTAATGATCACAATTTGACCTGAGTTCATCAGCTCGGATTCTGATTTACATGATAGAGTGTGTGTAGGTTTGTGTATGTTGCATACACATTAGGAGGCACAATGGGTTCACTTTAATGAAAGCCTATAGATTACCAGGCTTGCTTGCATGCCTGAATATCAGAATAGAAACAACATAAACAGCAGGATGCTTTGGATGGCATTTCTTCCTGTAGTCTCATCCAACTAATCCTTCACAAACACACTTTGCCTTGCCTTACATGTAGACAGGCAGTCGGGCTAGCCTAACAGCCTAACAGAACAGCAAAACCAACTACACTTAACAGGCATGCTAGCTTTTATGCCATTAGTATCACCCTAAATTAGACAATGTCATCGTATTGCCCCCCCCCCCCCAATTTCAACATTCATGACCACTTTCTTAGATGTTCTGGCCCATTAAATTAATATATATGCACACACAACAGTAAAATTAATGAAGGCAGATAATTCTTTATGTTGTGTATCCTTAAGTGAGTGAGGGTGGGTGGAGGGTGGAGGGTGGGGGTAGGTTGTTGATGCGTGAGAAGGGGGAAACTAGTAAATTCCTTTTCTACATAACCCAATACAGTTGGTCAAGAAAAAATTAAAATATGAAAATCAAAATACAATTTTCGCTATTAATGTCACTGTTGTGAGTTAACAGCTTCAGTCATTAATAATGAATTACCAGCTCCTAACGATATGTAATGCTATGAAATTACATTAATATATCAAATTAGTTTCGACTATTTGTGTGTAGAAGAAGTGACAAAAATAAACAATAGCTCAATATTACTCCATAGAGTCCATATAACGAGCATAATATTAGCTATATCATGTCAATCAATATTACTCCATAGAGTCCATATAACGAGCATAATATTAGCTATATCATGTCAATCAATGTTACTAAACTGAAAGAAATTGAAACAACAAGGCATGAAGGATCAAGTATAAAATAAAACGTGTCAAAATATGCAATTAATCATCAATTAATCATCCCACATACCTCTTACAATCATTTCCTTTCCCAGCTTCTGATCTGATCTCCATAAACTTGATTACATTACATTCATCAATCCTAGCAGAAAACTCGGCCAGAAACAACCATGAATCTAACAAGGATAGCCACATTATTAAAAAGTTCAAATCTACAAGTAGCTGACATATAGTACTGTACAGCAAACCTATCCTTTTGCATATATATGAACATAAACATGATCTAGGCTGTAGAAACATTAATGTTACTTTCCCTTTACATATTGTGTTAAATTTGATCAAAGTACTCACAGCTCTATCTCTCTGTCCCTCTCTTTCCTGTTACAGAGGTTAACAGAATTAGCATCTACAGTTAAGTACTACTCCATTGGAGGTAACAGAATTGTACATACCTTGTTACAGTCAGAGGATACAGTAGATTTGACCCTCAGGCCAGCCAAAGCAAATAGGACTTACTTTCACTTCACCCAACAAAAGAGTGCTTGTTGAAATAAAAGAGGGATTAAACGGGGAATCCACAGGCAAGACTGTGAGTAAACAGACTTGCTTTAGACAACAGCAACAATAAACAGTGTTGATCCTGGGTTAGAAGTTTCCATGGTTCACATGCTGCAGTGAATGTCTAGCATGAGGGAGCTATAATACATAGTGAGTGGAGGTGTCTGAAAGACTTCAAAATACGTAGGGGAAGATAATAATTGTAATTGTAAAAACTAGCTGGTTCATAGAGACAAATATGAGAGTGTTAGGATATTAAACCAAGTACGGTAGTAACAGAGAGAGGGTTTGAAAAAATAGTGTATTGAATAGAAGTTACCTAAGGAAGGAAATGTTGGGGGAGGGGAAGGAGATGTTGTGGGGGGGAGAAATTCATGAGATTTTATTATCATGGAATAACATCCTAAACATCATCAAAACCAACTCAAACAGCTGATCCAAAACGGAACAGCATCTAACATGTGACAGCACTAAGACGGAACAGCATCTAACATGTGACAGCAATAAGACTGAACGGCATCTAACATGTGACAGCAATAAGACAGAACAGCATCTAACATGTGACAGCAATAAGACGGAGCAGCATCTAACATGTGACAGCAATAAAACGGAACAGCATATAACATGTGACAGCATTAAACGGAAGTGTCTAATATGTGACAGCAATAAGACGAAACAGAGACTAACAAATGACAGCAATAAGACGGAACAGCATCTGACATGTGACAGCAATAAAACGGAACAGCATCTAACATGTGACAGCATTAAACGGAAGTGTCTAATATGTGACAGCAATAAGACGGAACAGGGACTAAAATGTGACAGCAATAAGACGAAACAGCATCTAACATGTGACAGCAATAAAACGGAACAGCATCTAACATGTGACAGCATTAAACGGAAGTGTCTAATATGTGACAGCAATAAGACGAAACAGCGACTAACAAATGACAGCAATAAGACGGAACAGCATCTAACATGTGACAGCACTGAAACGGAACAGCATCTAACATGTGACAGCAATAGAAAAGGTCATCTGTATTGCCCCCAAATATGCTAGAAAATTCAGTTAATACCAGTTGGTCAACTATGACCAAATTTCAACTAGCATTTTATTGCCACTCTAAACGTTGTAAATCAACTCTGAGACATTTAAGTGTCCATTTTTAACACTGGTGAATGGATGCCAGGCATTGGAAGTATCAGACTCTATAGTTAAGTACTTTGGAAAATGTCCCACAAGTTTTATTAAGCTCAGGGTATGGAGGCAATACTGATAACCTGGTTAAACATTACAACTTTAATACTGGTGCCTTCCTATTTAATTTGTGTTTTTTTTTACTGTTAAAGTTATAAAACAAAAATGTTTGCAAACTGCTTATATCTACAGTATGGCAAACAGCCTGTGTAGGTAAATTATGTAAAAGTTAAAACCCCGGCCAGACATTTCGATCCTAGCAGAATTTTCTTCAGTGGCGAACCTCAGCCTATGTAGAAGATCCTGCTAAGATGGAAGCATCTGGCCCTCTAACTTTAACATATTGACAAAGTTTGTAATTTAATATCAGAATCAAGACTTGTGGAATTAGAATCTTTTCTGTACTGTCCTAAAAACAAGATGGTAGCCTCCACTGCTGATGACATAAATAAATACCTACTTCCCACAACAGTACCTCCCAATCTCAGCTCAGATTTTACTCGGGTGTGAATTAATTCTAAGCTATTTAAGTAATATGAAGCTTGTAAGAGTGACAGACTTACCTTTTGAAACCATTGAAAGTAATACTCCAAATAACGTTACCACCAGGATTGATTATGAAGCCCTACATCGTCTGTTCTACGACCAGGTTACACTCTCATCTACAACACTCCTTCTACACCCGTCCTCCTCCGTGACTAATAATATCTCTGTTTGTTTGTCTCAATACATGAATGCCCTTTCCTGTTTTTTCATGACAACCCCTGGTAGCTATGACCCAGATTAACAAAACCCCCTCCGGTGTATGAAATGTCAGAAGGGGATTGGGTATGAATATAATGCCAGGCTGGGTATGGACATAAGGATATTGTTGCCTTAAGGTTTTTTTCGATATTAAGTTTTAGTATTTCTCAACAAGTAAACAGAGAGGGAACACAATGAAAGCCAACGGAAATGAGGGTATAGGCCTAGTACCTATTTTTAATTTTGAAAATGTCAATTAAATTGCTGTTCGCAGACGATGCCGAGCTCAAGGTTAGATCCAGGTATGATGTGTACCGAATCCAACGTTATTAAGACATTTTATTTTCTGGTCATCCAGAAAAGTGAAACAAAAGTATCAGTTAGTTCCCTGTTTTTTTTTACAAAGTTGAGAGGAGAGAGGAGGGTGGGGGGGGGGGACAGAATGGCAGTACAGTAACTTATGGATAAATTCCAAGTATTTTCCTGGGTATGGTTTAAATTGGTAAAAGTACGAATAACAGTAGTCAATGCTGAAAAGTGTTAACCAACTACTTGAAATTTCTTGAATACATTTCACTATAATAATTAATCTAATATTTTATGCATTCATGAACTGAACTACAACACAATTGTTTCATACAGATATTTTTCATCTTTCCCCAAACCGATGCCACTAATGGAATGGTGATTAGTCTTACCAGGTAATTGTAAAATTATGCAAGATCAGGAATGATTGGTTAAAGTTGCACCCCATGCAGGGCATTGGAAACTGCTCAGAATTTGACGCTTGCTTGCTTGAAAATTGATTCCAGTCCAACCAGTTTGCAACATTAATAATAAATTACCTAGTTAATCTTAGTTACAATTGTTATTGTTATTATTGCATGTTTCTCCCACTCATCTTGAAACATTATATACTATAGAATGAGGGGGCTATTGTGTTTAAATAAATGTAGTGAGGGGGCTATTATGAAACCATTCCATCTTCAATATGAGAATTACCATGCTATGTGATATACCTTGCAGGACAAAATCATCCCCAGGTCCATAGCCAGGTCGAGGAACAGGGGACAGTGCCCCACCCTCAGGCAGAATACTGTGCCCCCCCCATCCTCTCTCCCACCTGTACAACTATTATGTGTACTAAAGATATGTCAATAGTATTATGATTATTATTATTACTACACCGGTGCTTATATAGCGCAAACTCCTAGGGTTCAATCCGCTTAACAAAACATATATACAAAACTACAATTTTACAGTTTTATTTTGGCCCTCTTAATTGTTGATGTCCATAAAACTCACATATCCTGGATACAGGCCTAAACTATCCCAATTAAAAATCTGTGCAACAGGTTTGGAAAGCAAACTTTCTAATTTCCACATCTGAGAGGATATAATGTAATTAAATGGCTTGCTTCTTTGTATGCAACAACCATGGATGACAAATTGATGGTGTTTTCACCAGATAACGATACATTTCATTACTTTGTGAAAGTAAAATAAATACAAAAATGCAAAATGTTAAAAATGCATCACTGTATGAGTGTTCCTAAAAGATGATACCTTGTGAGTAATACTAGAGCTGTCTAATATATTAATTCATAGCTGTGAGCTTCAACTGAAAAAGTAACTAATTGTTTTTTCTAAGTTTCATCAATTCTGTAGAATTTATTGAACAATATATCTCATGTACTAGGGCTACTTACCACAACAGTTACAAAAACAACAAAGATCATATAACTCTGGAGCTCCGAAGTTTATCAGAAGTTTTGTCAATACTGGAATTAAACTGATTAAACAAATTAAGGGATTAGCTCACAAGCTTATGCTTAACAATCTCTGTTATACAAACGGGATTACTATTAAACTACATTTTCAGAGAACGTTTTAAGAAGCAGGGCAAATGTTAAACAGTCACTATTGGCAAGGCCTACATAGGAAATCTGTGCTGGATCACAAGCTGACTTAACTCAAACAGGGTAGACCGTGTTCCAGTTTTCTTTAATTAATGACTAATTAATCAGTGTGCTCATCAAATCTCTTGACGATTCTGTCCTGCTAGATGGGATAGCTGTTCATATGACTAAACAGATCAATTTCTCCTTGAAAATTAGCCATCCGTACTTGAACGAGAACACAAGTGGATGATTGGATGATTTGATGATTCAAATACACACTTGATTTCTATAGTAATAATAAGCGATAGTAAGTAATAGTAAGCGATGACATGGTTCTACCTCACCTAGACCTCCTTCATCTCCCACTGTTTCAGGGACGTTGTTTTAATGATACAAAACTCTGTGGACTACTACGTCACATCACATCACTTGAATTTACAGTTGAAACACCAACAGTAAGTTGCAATCAAGTATAAAAAATATTAATAATTTGAGATTAATAATTGGCCTAACTTCTGCTCAGGTATCAAACTGACACCTTCCTTGTTGCATGAGAAGATGCCGAACACTTTTTTAATGTTCTGTAAAAATGTTGACATTTGTTGAGAGAATTACATGTCTCTTCAAACCAGGAAATGAGGTTTGGTTCAGTTTCAAAGACAATGCTGTAGCAGTAATTACAGTACCAAACAGAAACTAAAAAGAGAAAATGTAATTTGGGGGGGGGGGGGGGGGTTCTGTTTGCTTTCTCTGCTTGCACACACATCCTGCTTGAAGTACTTAATGTAGGTTAATCCATATATGAAGGTCATTGTGCCTATACATTATGTGTGTACCGGTTACTGGGGTGTAACAGTCAAACTATACTATTATCATTAATACATGAGATCCTTGGTTCTATGCAGTATGTTCATTCTCTCCCTCAAGACTTCCATCCTCTCCGATAGAAACTGACATTGATCACTTCCTGAAATACCTCAACAATTTTCGGAAAAGGGGAATTAGCACCTCCCCATGCCTGCTGGAAGTTATTAAGGTGAATGTCACAGTCGATGGGTCTCTTTCAGTAAAGTCTCGACTTCCTGTAAATGTTGATTCATTTGACATTGACATAAATCACTCCAACAGTGAAAACTGAAGTCACAGTTACACATAAACCCACCACTGTGAAACTTGCTTGGTATATTCTTTAAGTGTCGTTGTACTAGATACGGCAACGTCTATAGCCCTCCATACCTAACTGGGGGCCCTCCATGCCTAACTGGGGGCCCTCCATGCCTAACTGGGGGCCCTCCATGCCTAACTGGGGGCCCTCCTAACTGGGGGCCCTCCATGCCTAACTGGGGGCCCTCCATGCCTAACTGGGGGCCCTCCATGCCTAACTGGGGGCCCTTAGTTTAACTGGGAGCCCTCCATACCTAACTGGGGGCCCTCCATGCCTAACTGGGGGCCCTCCGTGCGGGGCCCTCCATCCAGGTAAATTAGAAGAGTCTTCATGGTTAAATGTTGACAGCTTAAAACAGCTGTTAAAATCTCATCAGTGGCTGTACTATGTGCAGAGTAAATACATTGATTTGAAATGGAGACCCAAATAGCAACCACAACGACCACCATAACAACCACCACAACAACCACCATAACAAGTCAGTCTTTGTTTGTGCAGAGGAATGAATTGAATCCCTGTTAAGGGCTACTGGATGTTTTCATACTGTCACCAAGGGATAAGATTATCAATCAAACATGCGACATCCAGGTGATGCCAGGAGCCGTCTCGGGAAAGAGACCAAGTGTATGTTTGGTCTGCGATGCTTTTGAATACAACCATCTTACAGCAGATATCACTATGTATCAAAAACAAATTTTGATTTTTGTTCTATTGTTTTGAGATTTTTTTTCTATTGTCTTTTTGATTCTATTGTTTTTGTTTTTTTTGGGGGGGTTATACACTATCTAACATAACGGATGTCATTCATAGCACATGTTCACATCACAAATAATACAATACATAATAGAGATGTTAAAGTCCCTATGATGAACTAAGGCTAATTTATAACTTCAGTGCATTTAGCCCCTGCAGGTACCACTCTCTTATTATGCAACACATTGCACAATTATTAAAAGTTCATACATGTTAAACTTAGAGGGCAATATTGCTCTTTAACTTGGCAATTAATTTTGATAGCCAGCTGGCTATTGATACAAAGAAAAGACTTTGTAGCTTTTGGCAACTGACCAATCAGGGCTTTAAGGCTTCACCCTGCTTAAAGAATCACAATGCATAAATCACTGGCACAATCAATCATGGAACATACTCTGTATGCCTATTACTAAACCTTTGTACAGGGAGCCCTAAACTTAAAGAAGAGAGACTTGAGTCAATAAAAGGTGGTAGGCTCATTTCCTAACCCTTCAAGTGAACAAACAGATGACAATCCTGTTCATTAGATTCAATCTTACAAATACTGCGGAAGACAGATGTCATTGCCTCGGTGCAGCTGAACACAGAATATTGAGTTCACTTTGACGAACTCTGCTCCATAATCATATTACAATTAAAATAGCATAATAATGACGCAGTTCAAGCAGCTACATCAGATTACAAATGAAATACAATATGGCAACATAGTGACAAGAACCAAATGTAAAAGGTCTTCCTTCTGTTTATAAGCCTTCAATATATCTACAGAAATACTTAGATAGCCTCAAGCAGCCAACAAAATGAGCAAATCCCAAAGGTTTCCTCTGTTCGATCTGATCTTCAGGGGGTTACCGCTTCTGGAAACACTGGAGGTAAATACGGTCTCTAAAATAAAACCATACAGTTTCAACGTGACAGCCCGACCTACCGTAGAAGTACACAAAGGTCTGTGCAAAAGTAAAAATTCCAAGTGAAGCAAATCTTTTACTTTATAATACTCCACTAACTTCATTTTTCATTTGGTGCAAATGTCTCAGAGAATGGTTTTCATTTAATCCATTGTAAATGTGATGTTGAGGTACAAGAAGGTGGGTTTTGGAAAACTTGGCAGATACATTCAACAAACCAATCCAACTGATTTAAAGGGGAGGAAGAGGGGGAGGGGCAGGGGGAGGGGCAGGAGGAGGGAGGTATGGGCTATAAGGTGACCTGACAGGAAGAGAATAAGACAAATGATTCCATTTAAAAGTTCTGTTTCGAGTTTGCCTTACCTGCAAATGGATCGGCATCGTCCGGTCTTAGCACATCACTCTCACTACTACTGCTGTCTGTTCTGGCGTCTTCAGCCTTCACAGCTCTCTTGGTCGGACTTGACGGAATCCCATTAAATCTCTCTACTTGTTCCACCGTCAATGCGGTCACTACATCTTCCTCTATGGAGGACGCCTCATCTCTGGGATGACCGATCCCATTGGTCGACAAAGCATCATCTACATTCTTAACGTCTGAATTTAACATCTTACATGGTACATTAATCCTTTTGGGAGGAATCGGCTTGAAGCCTTCCATTCCCGTCTTCAAATTGTTATCTATAGAACCGTTCGGTTTTTGCTCGGAGCAAGTTCCGAACGGTCGCTCTGTCTTTAAAAGTTGTGATTTACTATCACCGGAAGAAGATGACGATATAGCCGATTCTTCGGCTATACTCTGGAAAACAAATTGCTGGTTGGGTGGTGCATAGGGGTGCTGCTGTTGGTGGGTGTGGGGGGCTATGGTTGAGGGTGAAATACTGTTGCAGTCCCCTGGCAGTTCATCGCAAGAACAAACTTGGTCCTCGTCGTCTTCGTCACCAGCATCTACAGCCGGCAACTGCTGGGAAGGAGAAGAGGAAGAATCGTACTTTAGTCAGAAAAATCAGCATCTTCATGAAAATTATAATCACTCTAAAGAGACATCGTTAGTCATAAAAAAACTAACGGTTGTCTTTGCGACGTAACATCTCGCCATAACTGATAGAAATGAGCATACTATCATATCTTTGGGCAAATAGTTGTCATGAAATATCTTCCATATCCAAAAAATTCTGAAACTTTTCAAAAGAAACGCAGAAACATTACCGAAAATTGGATATCTTTTGCAGCAGATGCAAAAATAGGCCTGACTTTATTTGCATATATTAATCTGGGCATGAAAAATTTGTCATCAATTGGTTAAGGCTAAATATCAGCTAATTGAATCTAAATAATGTTGTTGAGTTTGTGGATATACACGAAGGATGAAACACATTGAGGGGTATGCCTGCTTAAAGTCTGGTATGAGCTCCTTTAAGCATTTGAAAGCAGTAACCATATATTGACACTATTGTAACAAAACCAGGTGATTCTGGTTGCAAATTGAGAGTCTTATGTATTAAGTTTGGCTGCCATTTTTGCTTAGTCATCCATGACATTCCCTATCAATAATTGAAAAGATTTCTTGAATAATGGCTTAGAGATGATAGGATGAGGTTTAGTCACAGCATTACTTTCATACTTCTGTAGTTTGCGTTAAAGCAGCATTTTGCGTTTTGTCGCCGTTTTCAAGTTTTTTTACATATATCAATCACAAAACAGCAAACTAAGATATAAGCCAAGTTTTTTCCCTGCCAAAAGTGTTAATTGGAAAGTAAATAAGGACATTTGCAGATAATGAGAAAAGTGTCCTCCGACAAATTACACATTTAATATTAATCGCATACAGTTCCCCCAACCCACTAGTTTAAATTCAACCAATCAGAGATGCAGGTTTAGTTATGAGCCGTTGCTAAAAATCGATTCAAAACGTTGAGTTGGTAACTTGGTACACACAGCGAGCTGGTACTCTAACAGCTCCCTGGTACAACTCCCATAGACAATCTACACAAATCAAGCATGGTGTTGTATTACGTATTTGTCAATGACTCTCGTAGCTTTAAATATTCATATTATGGGCGAGGTTTATTTGGATCCCAACGGAAAATATCTTTGAGAAAAACAAAGTTGAAAGTTGTAAATTTTTCAACTTTTATGCCACCATTTGAAGTAAGATTTGAATAGATAAGCTAGTTATGTACAGTATGTCGTTATGGCATCGTGGAATCAGTGAGGTTGAGAAAAACTAGAGAAAAGGACGCAAAATGCTGCTTTAAGACTCTGCGACTATATGGAATTACTCCTGTTGAGTAAGGTACTTGGTACAAGGTACTAGGTAGTTGCTCACAACTTCATTAAGCAGACTCACTGAAGTAATAAATTGAACAGCAGGCACTGCTAGTTCCAACTAACCACCAGCCAGCTTGATGGCTGGAAGAAACCCTGTGTTTAATAGTCAAAGTAATGAACTAAATAATAGGCAAATAACTTAATCAGCATGTTATTTAGTTGAAGGTTTCATCCTACAGCTTGAGTTTAAAACTAAAATCTTCAAGAAGAACACTCATGTGAATCCTAAACTATTTGATACGTTCATAAAGAAGTGATAATGTTAAAAAAGGCTTTCAATATCTATATCACCTGTAATGTATGTTGGTGAATTGACTTTGGTCAATGTTTAATCTTAACAAATGCATTCTGTTAATGCACTGTCATATTTCAATGAAACAATGAAGAAAAAGTCACAAATTTTGAATTATTCAGATATTTTGTCATTGGTTCCTAGAAAGATGGAAAGTTTTTGGGGACTTTTTAGAATCGAATGGACTCATTAAATCAGGGATGAGCCTGGGGTAAAAAAAAATCACGGAATTTTGCAAAAATTGCGGTATAGGCTCCAGTTTGTGTATGCTACAGTGTGTTAGGATAATAGTTTTTGTCCCTGAGGTAGAAAAGAAATCACAGATATTCCGCGAATTCGCGAAAAAAAGCTCATGCCTGTTAAATAATATATTTAAAATTCATTTTAGGATGATGCCTACATGGTTGACCATTCATTGAAGAGCATAATAGTTAAACATTCTTCCAGAAAGTTCCTAAAATAGTTAGATCAGCTGCATTCTTACGTTCAGTAATAGTTACCGGCTGTGTCGGAAATTCTCGACTTTTGAGTGCAGACAACTACTCGAAGGTGACGATAGGGGAGTAGACAAAATTTAATTAACTTAGAAACCAGCTAGGATGTATCACTCAATAAACCACGGTTAACCTGAAGTGCTGACAAAACCTCACACATGTCACTTCAATGATGTTGGGCTGTATATATATATATGTATAAGCCACATTGACTTTTCTAATTCACAAATTATGCATAAGGGTTCAGGGATGAGCCTGGGGTAAAAAAAATTCACAGAACTTTGCAAAAATTGCGGTATAGGCTCCAGTTTTCGTATGCTGCAGTGTGTTAGGATAATAGTTTTTGTCCCCGAGGTAGAAAAGAAATCACAGATATTCTGCGAATTCGCGGAAAAAGCTCATGCCTGATGGTTAGACCGAGGGGACACATTATGATTATTCAGTATCACCTAGCTATACAACAGTAAGTACTGCTTTCAATTTATCTGTAGCGTCGCAGCCATGTAACTGACTACGAGAGCAACATATTTCATGTCTGCTCATCCTGGGTAAGACTATTAAAGCCATCCTCATGTATGTTTTCATCCAAATGTGACTTCGCGAGCAGGGAATGGTTTATCGAGTATAGAACCCTTCAAACCTGCTACACTAAATTTCAACATTAGACAATTTCCAGGTGAAGCATTCAAAGTTTAACAGTTTGACAGCCAAAGATATGATTAATGTTTTTAGCATTGACTGCGTGTAACCAGCAAATGGAACATTGAGTTTCTGCAGTATTTGAAATGAGGCTGTTTACTAGTTTAATATGCTTATGAAGTGTATGAAGATTTAGTATATAAAAAAAAACATGCAAAACTCATCAAAATGAAAGCTTTTAAGGCTTGATGAAGCCCGTGGTAGGAAAGTATATTTATAGCACGGATCATTGCTTTCGCTGCTTGTTCAAACTAAGCACTCCCTAGTATCTGATAAGTTTTTGTTCCATAAATTTATAACACTTAATGTTATGACAACAAAAAATGACCATTCATCATGCAAATGTAGTGATTTATTCTACTTGTTATCGCTATAGAATAGTATTCTGTCGGTCGAATACATGTACATCACTTTCTTTCAAATTTGCATTACGTCAGGAGGCTGGAGTGAAACCACTGTGTAGTGCGGAGTAAACTGCATATATGTCTATACGAACTGGTACAGCATGTTCTCGATAAGATTGTGACTTTTCTTAGTTCAGTATGCAAAACTTGGGCATTGGTTTTCCATGAATTCTAAACTTAGATCAAGCCTCACATAATCGTGGATGTATCCATAGATAAGCAACAGAAAAGGATACAAAAATGTGGCTATAATTTGCGTCATGTTTAAGGCTGTAACACCCAGCCCAGCAGTCTTGAAGTGTTTCGTATTTTCAGGCATTCTTATGCTAGCATTTGCCAATTTCGTAATGCGTTCAGAAACCATAGACTATCTTAACAGTAAGAAGATGTGGCTGCTTTGCAATATTAGGCACACTTTTGTACTTTTAACGTTAACTATGTCTGCACTCCGTTCGCTGGGATTTGACCTAACAGAAAGCCCTGGATTTCCGACTGACGGAATACTGTGATTTTTAAAAACATAAAATGCAGAAATAAGAAACTACTGCTTGGATGTGTTAGTAACAAATATGGCAAATGGCTCACCATGAAATGTTTAACATGAAGAATGTTATAACAGCTTTGCATATGGCAATTCCTTATAGAACATATATACATATATGGAAATACCGCTTTCAAAGTAACACAATGTCAAACATGCTCCGTGAAAAAAAATGTACATGAAATGTTATGGCCAAAGTTGGAAGTTACATCATTATACATACCTAGATGCTCTGCGAATATTCTTCAATCTTAACACTAAAGTCAATCTCAAAATTGACAGTTCAATTTTGTTTTTTCATATTTTTGGAAAAGTCACCCTGTCATCCCTACACAGCAATTGCTAATACTTTAGTAAGATTAACTATTGTGTGCCACAAATTATAAGATAAAGGTTCAGTTTTATTCATATCAAACCTTTACAGTTAATGCCTTATATTCCCATCATTTGTGTTCCCAGTGAGGTTTATGATGTAGTAAGGAAACATACTTCTGCGAGTCTTTCATGCAATACTGTCTAGAATGGTATCACCCTGTCTGTGGCAAATTCACTAGAAAACATACAGCTTACAGAATTCAAAACCCTCAAACTTGCAACAATTGCACATGTGACACTGAAACACAATGATCATAAGTTGAACAAAACAGAAAAGAAAAAACATTACCGTGTAGAAATTTACCTTATGCTGTGAAAATCGTGCTTGAATACCTAGCATGGCAGTGTGGGGTGATGGGGGAGGGTGACTGGGTGTCTCGGTAGGGTCGTCCTCTTTCCTGTAAGGGGAGAATCCCTCGGAAGGGGGACTGCCGTTAGGTGCTACAGCAGGGAAATACTTTGGTGACATGGGCGTGACACAGGGAGAAATATTCCTCCTCGGTGCAGGAACTGGCTTTAAGGCTTGCATGGGATAAAAAACAAAATAGAAATCTAGCTGATTATGTGAATTATAAAACAAACAACAAAAACCCATCATCACCACCTGATATTAAAGAGAAAGAAAATCCCAAAATATTATCACCGTGTTAGATTGAGATGACAAATTAAAACAAACATAAAACAAAAGATGAACCTGTCCGGATAATTAATTACGTGTGCAACAAAAAGTGCCTCCTCCGTGAAATTAATGTTCCATGCAATTGTGAATCGCCTAACAGAGAAGCGACCCTGACGGCCAAAGGAAAGCACACACAATATGCTATAACCATAATTGCTTTAGTGTGTTTCACACTTCAATGTTTGTACTTAGCAAACCTTACTTCATTCATGTAGTTGTATTTTTAATAAACCAATAATAGGAAATAAGGTGTCAATGAGACAATTTTTTTTTTTCTGCAGTTGATTGATAATGCCAAAGAGTGACAATATCGATCCATAATTACATTCCAATTGGAAGTTTGGTTCTATTCAGAGTGAGGTGGATTTGTACAATATCTCAATACAAATGCTCAATTGTCAGGTATTGGCTGTATGAGTAGCAGTTGTGAATACAATAGCTAATGGTAATAAACAATTTCACTGTTCCCATTTGTAAGGATAATGTAAACACAAGTATGACTCATCTACCGGTAATTTTCACAAAATTAGTTCAACTGTAGTTCTCTGTAACTCTGTATTCCCACAATATACATGCAGTGTCAAGTTTAATGAGAATCCTGTTGTAAATTTTTGATTACAGCGTTGGTCTGTACAAACACACGACGATTACCACCAACTGTAAATTTACTCAGGCTGTGAAACAAGATAATGTACTGTCACACTCATTCTCATAACCAAGGCCAGCGAACATCCAAAAACTGACACTCTTTTTTCGAAGTGTGTGATTTTCGGCGGGCCAATGTGGAGAGGCATCACTATAAAGTGAGCATAGCATGAAATAAAACAAAACATTGCTTCACGAGTTCCAAACTGCACCATTAACTCACTTGGTTAGTTTTTATGAACACAAAGATGGTCCAAACATTAAATAGAAATTTCAA
The DNA here is from genome assembly GCA_000934455.1 of Apostichopus parvimensis. Taxonomy (NCBI): domain Eukaryota; kingdom Metazoa; phylum Echinodermata; class Holothuroidea; order Aspidochirotida; family Stichopodidae; genus Apostichopus; species Apostichopus parvimensis. The sequence goes on along the minus strand of KN885418.1, from coordinate 17,086 downwards.
AACTGTAAGAAATTTTTTTTTTAAATTATTCCAAGTCTTTTACTTGGTGATCATATGTAGCCAATTTCACTCATATATAAACATACACAAACAACAGGTGTTCGATTCTTCTGTAATGTATCGTGTTATTGGCACCTTGTTCTGAATAACACTGTACTGGTGTCATACCAAGAATATAAATTTCTAACCTATACGTCCACCAATCATGTTTTATTATTTTGATGTAAACCTGATCAATGCTTTCAGACATATTTTCATTTCATCCATTCAACTGCTTCCCCTTTCACACAACTTATGACCATAATTATATCCATTATTTTAGCCTAAAATCACGGTTATGACTTGACAAACCCTGTTTAACAGCCTCTACTTCAGTGCTGCATCTAATGCTGCCATTTCTTGGCATTCAAGATCTAGAACATGACTCTAGAGGGCCAATCCGCATGGAGAAATTGCTCTTGAGGGCCAATCAGCATGGAGAAATAAGTATATAGGAATATGCATCTTAACTGTATTGAATATTAAAACTTCAGCATGAGGAAGTAAATAACATTAAATATTGATGCTGCAAGGACCTCCCTTGGGTCCCCACCCCCCCCTCCTTGGGTCAGGTTTGCCTATTCCTCCAAGGCTCAGTACAGTTAGAAAATCAGTCTTAGCCCTACTTTAAACTCCAGATGTTGCATTGAATGGTTTGTTAATGTGTTCTCTGACTTAGCACTAACCCTAACCCAAAACCCTTCAACACTTCTAACCCTAACCCACATTTATCTTTGAAGGATGTAAGGCCACATCATTTAAACACACAAGGGGATCACTGACCTTTCATCATCCCAATTTATTCTATGAAAAAATAATGCCGACCACACCCCACCCCTTCCGCCCCCCCCCCCAAACATAAATCCTACAAAGCCTCTCAAATGTCTCACCGACATCCGAATTTGACGCCAGGTGTCTCCTTGATGAGGCTCTGGAAGAACCGCTCTCTTTATCGTCTCCTGTCACCGCATCAGCGAGGAGCTCGTAGACTTCAATGTCACCTTCAGGATCACTGTCCATGGAAGCAATAGGTGCACTTAGCTTTCTCTGTTGGATATAACAAAACATTACAAGATGGTCACCAAAAGACATGCAGGAAAAATATATCAAAGAAAGAAAAAACAACTTATTTAATATGCTGAGTTATACAACAAGCAATGTACAGGAAATAATACAACCAGGAAAAATCATACTTCAAGTATATGTTGCATAATACAGTACTTGTTGCATAATACAGTACTTGTTACATAATACAGTACATGTTGAATAATATAATATATAATAAATAACAGTTTTCTGGAATGTATTCCAATCCCTGGTAGGAATCCTGGGGATTTCTCTTGAAGCAATTTTAAAACACACAGAAATACATTTCAGAAAGGAATTCAATTTCAAGAGTAGGTTGTGTTAATCCTATCCATATTATACTAGGCATAGACACAACCTGCAGAAGTCTCGCAGGTTAAGTGCTGATATTTCTAAGCAGGACTTCATCAAATGAATAGATGTCATACGCAGCTGTCTTTATGTATAATCAATCAATCGGCTTTAACTACACTAGATTGTGTTATGGAAATGTCCGTGATGGATACACAGGGATGAGCCTGGGGTAAGAAAAATATCACAGAACTTTGCAAAAATAACAGTATAGGCTCCAGTTTGCATATGCTACAGTGTGTTAGGATAATACTTTTTGTCCCCCTGCAGGTTGGATATCCAGGTAATGAAAAACATGCGAACGACGGATCATATGATACAACTCTGTTGTTTGAAATTCATGGAAATTGAGGTGTAAATCTCGGAGGTTGAAAAGAAATCATGGATATTCCGCGAATTCGCGGAAAATGCTAATGCCTGGATACAACACTATTAAATATGCTTTTGGTTTTTTTAAGAAGGTGTTCAGCGTACCCTGGTTTTACCGACAGGCCTCCTATCTTGCCCAGTAGCTGATGACTGGGCTGATTCTTCATGCAGACTATCAGGGTCGGCACCGGTGCTCTGAGAATCATGAGACGAACAACTCTTTACATCAGCTGCCTCTACCTCAGCCTCCTAAGAAACAACAATAAGAAGAGTATCAAGTGTCAACAATTACAAGCATTTGTTTTTAGTAAAGAATTTGTTATAATCTTATCATTCTAGATTGATCAATAAGAACAATGACCAGGTACGGTAAAATAAAACCAGTTGCTAGGTAAATTCAATTCAGTTTATTTCTACACGAATAAACCACAAAGATACATATCTTGCAACAAAGATACACACATCTTGCAACTAACATACACATCTTGCAACTCACATACATATCTTGCAACATAGATACATATCTTGCACTAAGAAGCTTACAATATTGAAAATAAAGCATTTTCTCCATGACAGATTGGAATAGTTTGCATCCTACACACTGGCAGCCACTCCCTGATTCATTTCAAGCAGGTGCTGGAGTATAATCATGATTTTTTTTTTCGCACCTAGCTATTAATAATCAAAAGAAATATGCAAGTTGTTCGATATAAAATCTAAGACACCAAAACACATTTTGCTTACTACATCAAACCCTTCAACATGATACTACTGTACATATCAATGTTTTGCAGGAATATATGAATACCTACATTACCTAATTCAAAAAGAAGATGATGAAACTTGACTAGAGAACCTAAAAACTGTTATGAAGATATTAATATCGAACATTCAAGACAAGGAGACACACACAAATGAGATTCCCTAATTAAATTAGTAACTTGTAAATGGAAATTTCAAGGAAATGCAGGAATACAAAACTACACACAGGCGCAACAATGAATACACAAAAAGCAGTACAAGTCAATTTAAGAGTTACACAGTAATTTTAAACAACCAATCATAACATTTTCAAAATTAACTTCACTCTTTCGAAACAAAGTTGACTAGAGAACCCCAAAACGACTGTTATGAGCCGCTAAGATTGAACCTTACCCAAATTTTCATGGCAGACAACTCTAAAGTTCGCTTTAATATAAGTCCTAACCGGTAATGTTACACATTTCTTACTGTATTTGTGGTAATACCAGCAGCAGCAGCAGGAATCCTCTCTGTGGTGGTCTGCTTGATGAGGAACGCATCTGGACGTAACATTGCATAATCTCCATGATCCACATCAGAATCTGCCTCTGCATCCTCATAGTTTGGAGGTAGAGAGAGATGAGATGGGGAATCTAAAAACAAAAGCAAAACCAATCAATTTCATCATTAACGAGATGGGTCTCCAGATTTATTCCGGAGTTATTATAATATCGTATTCTTTATTCATTTAAAAAATGAGACATGATCAGGAAGAACACATCAAATGCTTAGGATCTTAGCTAGAGTTAGCTAAGTTGAAGAATTGTCAATTCTACAAGGCATGAACTATCACCCAAAGCTAACAACCGAGGGTTCCAGTGTTGGCATGAAATCTCTCATCACCATAATTCAAATGGCTGAATTTAATATATGCAGCGCTAGTTTCTTGCAGTAATATTACAAACATATGCTTCAACTGTTATGTGCCAAAGTTGTTAAATTTTGAAACGATTAATATCAGTTTTACAGTTGCATATTTGTCTTGGAATTGCTTGAATCGAATCGGATCATGCATAATTACTTAAAGAATGGATTTGTGAACATGTTATCGTTCCTTTAGTCAACAAAACTCAAGCAAGAAATTACCAAATTAGGCATCAAGTTTCAAGCTCATGAACTGCTTTTTCATGGGGCTTTAATATAAAATGTACTTGAAACCAAAAACTGTCCAAATTCTATGTAAATCTGCACACTAAGCAAATTCTGTAATTATTTATTTGCACAGTAGCTGACCGATGTTTAAAAGTCAATGGTTTAGTTTCATAAGTAATGTTTCTGGGATTGGGGAACTTGGATGATAACAAAGTTCAGGCTAAAGAAAATAAACATCTAGTATTAAACCAATGATAACAACTTACCCCAATGACCAGCTACGAGTTTTGTGTTATTTTTGATATGTGCAATGTTTGCTTTGAAAACACTTCACTTCCAAGGAACAACATGACATGGGGAGCAAGGTAACGTTACCAACACATTAATGTGACTATGCAGTATAATACACTGTAACATACATTAGCATCATACTGGGAGTAAGGCACAACAACTGTTTGCTGAATATTGTAAATGATTCATCTAGGAGCACCAATAAACAAGCCACTGAACAATTTGTATAGTTTAACCTTGCCCCATCTACGTAGCTGGACAATTATGTTTTTTTCTTTTTTTTTTCATTTTTTTTTTAATTTTGTTGGACAAGTCGACATATCTTCCAAAAAATACATTATCGGACTAGTCTGGAAGTATCCCCATTCTTTAATTATTTCATTGTATATATTCAAGATACATAGATCGGATGTCACCTTTAAACTAATTGTTCTTAATGTGGACACAACACCCAACCATCATCTTTAGCTTATAGGACAGAAATTTCTCGGTGATGAACGACCCCCCAAAACACCTAAGAACAATTTAGCTTGGTTTCTGACATATCCTAGTTTCAATGTCATATCTGGGGCTGACATTGTGTTAGTCTGTGATGTCACAGAGCTAACTAATATCTGCCAACCATTTACTTTCTCTGTTTTGTTCTTGTCACATTTTCAAGGAAGAATTGTTAACACTGTTGGTATTGAAACCAATGCCATCTTTTAGGTCATGTTAAGAGCTTCAATATTTTCAATTTCAACATTTGCAATACCCCTCTCCATCGCAGAAAATAAACGTAATAAATGAAGAAAAACGTAATAATTTGAAGCACATGTAGCTCGACGATGTCCTAATTAGACTTGACGAACGAACTAGCATTATTTTTGGTGTCTTGAAATTTAAGGTCTTCTGTGCTTCAATGTCCTGGTATTTTTCTTACCGTCTTTGCGTACCGGAGGTTCGGGCTGCTGAGGGGCATCCCTCAGCTCAAACATAGAGGCACTATTAGCAAAGGCACCCTCGGAGGAATTCTCTGTCAGTCCATTTTCGTTTAACTGTTCTAGAAGGTGACCTATGGACACTCTGGCTGGCTTCTTTGGTGGCGTCCGAGACTTTTCTCCAAGTTTGATATTCACGTAATTCTCTCGAATTCCCGAGGACAGGGCCGGACCGCTTCTCTTGGGGTTGAATTGCACTGGTTCATAGGATAGGTTCTGCTCGCGGGTTTTGCGACTCACTAACGGCAGAGTACTGTGGTTACCCTTCAGAGGCAGATTGTCGTACATGGAGGGCGGCTCGACGTCGTCCCCGTCCGAGGAAGACTGGCGGAGGGACACCACCGGACTGCTCGTGGGCGGTAACGGTTCACCTCTGGCAAACGCTGATGAGGGAAAGTAAACCATGATGTAAGGGATGGACAGAGAGAAAGCAAGTAAACCATGAGGTAAGGGAAAACGACACAAAAATGAATGATGTTTAAAGTAGTTATACAGGGATGACAAAAAAAAACAACCCCTCCACTGTTTGTCTCTCCACTGTTTGCCCCTCCACTGTTTTTCTCCTACCTCTCCTCTTCCCCTGTTGGTTTCTTTCTTTCTTCTCTCCATCCCTTGTCTACTAATCCCCTTACATATCTCTTTGTGTTCACCATGCCCATTAACCTGTCTGTATTCTGTGCTTGTTTTTGTCCCTTCTGTTACTGTTACTTGTCATTTAGCTTTTGAAGAAGATCCTGCTAGGATCGCAACGTCAAGCCGACGTACTTTTAACACAAAAAAAAAACAACCGCTAGATATAACGTAGTGGTCACAAATTTGGCTGTCACTTCTCAGCAGTTGAGCACATGGAGAAGCTTATTAAATTGACTGTTTTATTCCATCTAGGCTACAGCTTTGAGAGCAAGTACTATACCAGGTTACAAATAAATCCTACTTTCTTATCTTTCCATGCCACTGTAACAATCTGTTGTACATTTCAGTAAACCCTTCTTACAATTCTTCTCTCATTCAAAGCTCTTAGACTGCCAATATTAAGCTCTGCATCAAGACAATTAAATTAATTAATTAGTTCTAGTTAGTTAGGCCAACATGAATGAAATAACCCTCAGAAACAAACTATCAGTTTTAGTTTTTAAATTAATTCCTTTGCTTGTTTCCACAGTTTGGGTTCTTTTTGCTGCATTTCCCAAGGCTTAAGGATGAAGACAGAAGCTCATTTAAAACCTTCTCAATGTGACGGATTGTGGATGAACACTGGGGAAAATCAGGCCTTCTCTTTTCGGTGAGTGTTTAAAGAATCACACAGCATCTGACCACTTTCTACATCACTGAAGGAGGTGAAAGCACTCCATCCTTACTACCGTACGTCCACGGTAAACTCAGTTGTTTCAAAACCCTTTGAGAATTTCACAAACAAGACATACTAAATAATATGCAGAAGGCTCTACTCAACAACGATACAAAACGTCAATATTTAATAGGTAAAGAGAAGTTTTGGTTCCTGGTGGGACTACCTTGGATTAAGGGTGTGACCTTTTAAACGGTTAACCGTTTAACCGGTCGCAAATGCACTATCCGTTTAGAAAATCACAAACCGTATAAACGGAAAATTAAAAAAAAAAAAATCAAATACATTTTAAACATGAAAATTATTTAAAAATATGTAAAGTACCGAGTAATGTACTGCAAACTATCAATAAAAAACAGAGAAACGATGTTTGGACATGAATAATGTGTCCAATATAATTATTGTAGTAGGCCAATATTCATGAACTCATGATAGTGTCGTCAATTCGTTTTCTCAGTTTATATTTGCGACATATATCACCCCTACATGTACATCGATCAATGGCATGGTGAAATCCCGTGTGAAAGTATGTTGACCCTAAAAGACGCAAATGGTCGTTCTAGAAAGTACCGTAATAACAAAAACAACACAAGGCCAGTTTGCTCTCTCAGGTCCGCACGTGTACAGCCATTTTTTTCACACATGGTATTATACTGTGCATGCATTGCGGGAGATATTAGCTTTTTACCGTCGCGATAAATAGTTAAAATATTATCGTGATATTTCGATAATTACGATAATTTTTCCCCTAACAGAATTAGCATAAATGTCGAGCTTTGAGTGGATGGAGAAAGAGAGATATATGGAGGGGACATTCAAAGAAAATATCTGAAAAACATTACCATATTTTTCACAAATATTGATGCTTAGATAAGTGCTTCCTCATAATCAACGAGCCACCCTGAAATTCGCTCTGCTTACGTAAAACTTCTATATAACACGTGGAAAAACCCGAGTTTTTACACACATAATTCCCACTGACATTGGTCACAGAACATAAGTAGGTCATCGACATTCGAACTTGCCCAAGTTCATTGCACCATGGGAACGACACAACACATTGAAAATGATGTTACATTTTCCAGCCATCTGGACGCCGAGTGTAAATTTTGGTGTAATATGCAAATTATGAATGGTACTGTGCATGCTGCGTGGTTAAAACTTAACCTATTGCGACACAAATTTTGGGAAGCTGTCGTTGAAGTAACTTTTGTATCAAATGTAAAGTACTGTATGGCACGTGACGTCGCTGAAATTGGAGGCTGCTCATTGGAGGCTGCTCAGTTTTAACTTGATTTTTACAACCCATCGCACAACAAGTGCGTGCGTAATTTGTTTCTAAACATGGCTTTTAATGAGTAAGCAGGAAAGGTGGGTAAGTTTGCTAAGTTAGGCGAGTTTTTGCTTAAAATCTTGTGATAGATAGACAAATATATTGTTTTTTTTTTCAAAAGTTACAATGTTGCCGAAGGCCGAGTTATATAAATTCAGTGATCTGAACTTCTGAAGACCACGAATACTGATCACGTGTGTTATTCTTTTCAGCAATTATTACACGAAATGTTCGCAATATTATTGGGCAAATTAGTAATTAACATACACTGATCGTCGTCTTGTTGCCTGAATTGCTACCTGTTGGAAAAAACCCTTAATTATTGTACTCATAGTGTCCTATTTTCATTAAAAGTCGAGTGACAGTGCGTCGAAAAAGCCGCGATCGGAAAACGGCGTTTAAACGTTTAACCGGACCGGCGGCGATCCGGTTAAACGGTCAGCGAAATAACCGTTGAAAGGTTTTAATTCCACATTTCATATCAATAATACCTTTTATTAGTGCTGTGATATCCCTGGCCATCTTCGACGAGTGTCCTTGCACTTTCTGCACGGCTGTTTCCCCCTGACCGTCCTTGGCGTAAACGTCTATCTGAGGCAAACTTTCCAACAGCGCCCTCACAACTTCAACCTTACCGAAGAGTGCTGCTTCGTGGAGCGCAGTACCTGCTGGCAGCTGGAGAGGAGAACAACAGGACCAAAGGTAAACAGTGATAATTAGTCAACAGCTTAACGAATGACTATACTAAATCAATAGAAACATTTGATCAAACTTTCTACTTTCCAAAGCTCAATTATTGTCTTTTGTGTTACCATGGCAGCCAGATCAACAAAGTAATTGCTCGTGTGTAGAAGACGGTTACCTATCAAATGTAACACTGCAATCCTGTATGTAGTTTAGTATAGTATGGGTTTGGGCACTGCAAGACATGGTATACATAGAACATTAATGCACCCTCTTGCATATGGGCAACAATTTCTGTTAAAAACTTTTCAAACCTGCCAAGTGAATCTCAAATTAAGGTTACAACTGATCAAACTTAAAGCTACATTTGATATGATGTGCAGCCAGTTGGGACAATTTCCTAATGCTGATACCTCTCTAAACTGTTCTCCAATATCATGCTCTCAAAGCACTGCTATTGACAGTACAAACAGTTCCGAACCTTGATCTGATAGAAACATGATATTCATACTGCTCGTACTGACAATACGAGTGCTCTGAAGCTGAGCATCACACTACAGTATAGAAAAAATTGTCTCAACTGGGTGCGATGTGATATCACCAAATGAATGTCAATGAGGTTCCTTTTTTAATGCATTACATTCAATTTTAAGTAAATTTGTCACTCACAGATTTTGCACATGTGGTCGTACATTTCAAAATGGAGAAATCAAGAAATAGGAACATGTGAAAGTGTGCAATTATGAAATTTTTCAGATATTTTTTGTAAATATTTCATCAATATTCCCAAATTGTACTGGAATATATTGTCAAACTTATCACTTCCATTCTAATGAGAGTTTAACATTGCATGTGTTTTTTTACAATGCTTTCTCTTCTTCTTAAAGCGATACTATAGGTACTCTACTAGTACTAAAAGTACTATAGTATAGTACTATCTAGTATAGTATAGCACTATAGTATAGTACTATAGTATAGTAAAGTACTATACTATAATATATATAGTATAGTACTTTAGTATAGCACTATAGTATAGTACCAAAGAATAGTAAAGTACTATACTATAATATATATAGTATAGTACTTTAGTATAGTACTATAGTATAGTTCTATAGTATAGTATAGTACTATAGTACTAGTAGAATATTATAGTACTTTAGTATAGTACTATATAGTACTACTAATACTATAGTTAGTACTCCTAAGTATTACACTTTCAAATCAAAAACTTTTTGTTTGCTAACTTTTAAGTTTACATTGTAAATCCTAAGTATTTTACAATCCATTAATAGCTAATTACTGGTCATAGTTAACAGCTGTTAGTCAAGTCTAATTTTATTAATAGGGTTGTAAGTGAGTGAACTTCAAACAGAAGATTGTTCCCTATGACAACAGTCAGTCAATTTCTTCCCAGCATGCAGCTAGCTACAGTAACCAGCATGGCTAGCATGCTATAAATGTCAAAATAGCTTTCACCTCAAAACCACAAACTAATATCCACATGCCAATAGTGACATTATACAAGTGTGGTCTACTATAGCTGTCTCTTATCTGTAACACCACAATCCTGTCTACCAGGGAGACGGTTAATATACTATATTAACCGGACACAGTCTGTTTCGTGATCAATGATGTGTTAACTAATAACTCGAATCTCCCCTGCAGCCAGAAAAAGCATCAACTATAACCATTTAGTCTCTCAGATGAATTATCCAAATCTGCAGTTTAGACATGTTGGAACTTCTAACAGACAGTGGGAATCTCATTCACAATTTAAGCTAAACGGCTAACAACTTGAAAGCAAACATAACAAACGTAAACAGGAAACTACTTTTTTACTTTCTTTTTCTCGATCGTTTCCTGCTTAGAACTCAGAAACCGACATTTTGTGGATATTTGTTGCAAACGAACTGCGTAACAAATACTATTTTAGTTTTTTTTTCAATTTTAGTTGTCATGAGAGGTTACGTATCTAAGAGATTTTTGCAGTGAGACTCATTTAATGACGTTGTGAGTTTTAAAATTGTTTAAACTACACCGTGCCAGTACCATTGTTGCATAACATGCCATACCATGCCATGGACCACTACACTACACAACACTACATAACATTACATAACACCCATAGCAAAACATTTCATGACATAACATAACATATTATTACATGCCATACCATACCATAC